>JANHFX010029606.1:25265-52212 GCA_027560015.1 Chloroceryle amazona | reverse complement strand
TTCTGTGGTGTTGTGTGTGGTGGTGAATTGGTGTGTGTTCTTTGTGGTGGGGGTGTGTGTTGGGTGGGTGTGTTTGTTGGGTGGTGGTGGGGGGGGTTTTTGTGGGAGGTGGGGGGGGGGGGTATTTTTTTTTTTTTCTGATCGCCAGTTCGAAACATTCTCAGCCTGGATTCACCTCTGAAGTTCCCTGGTCTTATAACTAAAGCAAAATACTGGGAACAGGGACAGCTATAATCTATCCCTAGTTTTGCTATTGACTTAATCTGTTTCCTTTCTGTAACCATAGCATGCTTTGTGTATGAAACAGAAATGACTGCTCTTATTTATAAATGAGGATGGTGGAAAAGCAAATTGTAACTTTTTAGGCTTTTAGAGGTAGAAGGTACTTGAAAATTGAAACAGAAAATGTAATCAGAATGTATAAATAATAAAAAACTTTGCTTGATGTATAACTTGTCAGGCTCTTTTGTTTTGGTTTTTTTTTTATGAGGTCTCAAAAAGGTGATTGGACTTGTCAGCTAACTACGAAGAGAAAAGGAGTTTTCTTAAAAAGTGGAGAAAGAAATTAGCACTGAGACTTTCTCTTCTTTGGAGCTGGGACTTTATGTACCTGGTGTGTCCTCTCATCTGTAAAAATATTTCTTGAGCTACTTCTGTAAATGGCCAGAGGCTGAAAAGGAACATTTCAGTATCATCTGTCTCTCTTTAAGGCACAGATACCACACAGCCATCCTCTTCTGATGGCAAAACCAGTTCTTGTTTCTGCAAAATAAATGACCCGTAGTGTCAGCTCAGTCTTGTGCACAGTCTACCTTAGTATTTCTGGCAGGGCTATAAAACACTTTCATCTCTATCCAAGTTCTAATGCTAGGTTTCTGTTTAATTTATTATCACCATTGTTTTAGTTAAAAGCTGAGGTTTTTCTTTGTTTAATTTCTCCAGTGGCTATATTGACTCCCTCATGCTTTATTTAATTTTGTTCTCTGGGGGAAACTGGCAATGTGAAATGTGAATAATACTCAACCAGTGTCTGTCTGTTACCCCTTTTTACTTGCTGATGACAACGGGTGTCTGCCGTTCAGCAGCTTTGTTACATGGTTTCCTAGAAACAGCATGAAAGCTATTTAAACTGGTTTTATTCCACTTTTCCCTCTGCCTTATTCTTTCTTCACTATTTTCATATGATATAATGAGATGTTACTTCGACAGCTCGGCATCCGTTTTCCCTAGCCTACTCCACGCCCTGCAAATCATCCTGTCACTAACTGTTCTATGTGTGCACAGCATATGCTGTTAACAACAGCCTAAATAGCCTTCAAACGTCTGATGGATTCCAGAAGAAAGATTCTTGTAACTTAGGTGTGGGAAACCTCTTATCAGTGGATCTTGTTAATACAATAGCGTTGTGAAGTGAGTCAGTAACTTTCTGGTTTTCCCTGAAGGTGTTCGTACACAGGATGGGGCAATAACAGTTTTACCTTTTGCCTGGGCAGAGTAACTGTAAGCAATGTGCACCATCCAAATGTAAAGACATTTCAGGGTGAAGGGCCAGTGGGAAACCTCTGTCAGAAGGTGCATCTTTATCAATTACTAGTGAATGTGTTTTATTGTAGCAATAGAGTTTTGATTGCAGGAGTGACACTATTCTGTTTTATGATCTTATTACCTGCCTGAAGTGTCAGACATTTGTTACTGTTTTTATACTAATTAGAGTTCTGTGAAATTATGATTGTAAAAGAATATACATTATTTTACAAATGTATTTTTTTCCATTTTGAGGGGTATATACATTAGCATAAAAATGCAGCCAGGTTGGTTTTTTTTAATAAATATTTTGGACTTGTAGTTATTGGTCCTGTTTGAAAGCTTAGAAGTGCTTCTTATTTGTTTCTAGTGGACTAAAAAAAGAAGCAAGTCAGTCTCACTTCCTTATACCTACATTCTACAGTTCCTGTAGCTACAGTCTACTACTAAATAAGAATGAGTCAGGGCAGTAAATCCAGGTCAGGAGTGAAACTGGATTGGTATATCAGTGTGTTAACAATGATGATATCTTGAACTGTTAAACTATCAGAGTATTATAGCAGGCAATTAAATCATAAGGTTGGTACATGAGGCTGTTAATTCTGCCTCAGAACTAAGTGAAACGCCCAGTTAACATTTCATAAACATCTGTAGCTGTAACCTGGCTGCCCCTCTTGATTTCAGCTGTTTGTGAACAAGTTGAGCCACTACTTTGATTACCAGTTTGATTGCACCAGTCTGGCCTCCCTGGAGTGATAATTTTGGATCACAAAATAAATCTTATTCTGAAGGGTAGGTTTCTTTTCAAAGCTGTTGATGAATTTAAGGATAATCTGCAGAAGTGAGGGATTTCATGTCAATTTTCTTGCCCTCTGGGATAGTATTCTAGAAAAAGAACTACTTTGAAATTGGGTAGAATTCTAGAGTCATTTTCACAGAGACCAGTGTTGTAGTACTATGTGTGTGTGCGTAATTCTCATTTTCTGATCACAGTGAAAATAAATGCATGCTCCTTATTAACCTGGAGGACTCTCAAGCCATTGCAGTAAACTTTTTTGGCATATCATAGAGGGATCTGATCTCTTTCTATCCAGTTGATGCTTTCCTAATTAGAAAGAGTTTATCTGAGGCTAAATTTTGTTTACTCCTATTGTCTTTGTTAGGCCCTCTCCGCACCACTCAAATACTGGTTTTCAGTTTTTGCCTAAAGTATGTAATCAGTAGGATATACCTGCTGCAAAAGATTTAGGTGGTTTTATATTTTTGGGTCTTGTATTACAAAAAAAAAAGTCTTTTTTTAATATCTAAAAGGAAATAACATAAATATTCTTCATATAAAATACTAAATCAGTCCACTTTGCAAGTGTGGCCATAACATTTCAGTGACTTGTGAGAAAGTCTTAGAATCTGGGATTGTTAAAAGAATCTTCTTACAGTGGAAATAATAGATTTATAGTACTGAACTATAACATATTTTATTTTCTAGCACTTGAGACCTATCTTTGGAATAGGTGAGAGGTGTTCCAGAGGTAGGCTGAGATGAACCATTTACAGTGTAGCTGTGTGAGCCATTCACCAGAATACCTGTTCATCCATTTGAGACTCTAAGAAAGAAACAGGTAATATTGTTGACGTGCACTGTTTTTACCTCTCTGGAACTTAAATTTTACTGTAAAGGTAAAATAATAAAAATTAGTAAGGGTTCTGCCCTATGCAGAAGTACGAAGTCCAAGATTGTTGTTTCCTTCTTCCTCCCCCCTTGACCCTGACTTCTCCAGAGATTTGTGTGTGGTGGTGATGTGTCTTGAATTTTATTTTTTATCAGAAAGTTCCTATATCTCTTTGAATACAAAATTGGAGTAATTCTACCTAATTAGGTGAAGTCCTCCTCTTTGGTTCAGCCAGCCGTTTCAATGTGTTCCATACTGGAAAGTGTGATCGTATGAAGTGACCAGTAGCTTTCACTTATCCTTCCAAAAGCTAAAAAACAAACTCCCAAGAATGAGTATGATGTTATTACAGTATGTTAAAGTTAGGGCTTGCTCTGGGAAATGCAAACTGAGGCCGCAAGTTTGGTTTAGTGTTTTTATAGCTTGAGAATGTTATTGTTACTGTTATTGCAGTATTTTGTTCTTAGCATCTTGAGGGCTAGTTTTGCTCAAACTATTTGACTTAATCAGAAGTTCTTCCAATCTATGGATCTTGTACCTTTACACTGAAAAAGGGAGAAACATGTTTACCAAATCTGAATGTTTGTGGATGTTTAAAGAGTTGCTATTTGCTGGACACAGCAATAATTAAAATACACCTTGGTCCTTGGTTGAAAGGTAGGATGTGTACCCACACCGCTTCCAGAAGCAGTGGTCCTGCATTGAGCCCTGGCTGCAGGTTACCCATTCTGCCCTGCTGCCTGGCCCTGCCTGTGTTTGGTTCCTAGCACAAAAGCAGGGGAGAGCCCAGAGACATTGCAGCTGAAGTGAGTTAACAGTCACACCATTCCGATGGACAGTGGATGGAAGGGTGGGCTGTCCAACTGAGTAGAGCCTTTAGCACGCACATGAGCTTATATGGAACCTCAGGACAGGCTTTGGGTCTGAATGTGCCGTGGGGCTTTCCTGGCTTCATTGTTCTCGTGAGGAGGAGAGGTGCAGCTACAGGCATCATTAAAAACCTCTTTTGCGGTTGTTTACAGGAGGTCAGCTTTTGATGGCTGCGTTTCTAGCAACTTCAGTGTAGCACAGTAATTAAGATAGTGAAGAAAGCAGAGGGGTCTTGGCTTTAAAACTTCTTCCTCCTGGCTCCAATCCAAGTATCGTTAATATGACATGAAACGTTTTGTTGGTATTTGATTAACTGGGAGGCTTGTTCCTGTTTTGTGTGACACATTGTAAGTTAACCACCCGGCACGCTGACATGTGCGATTTAAAACAAACACTTAAAACTAAATTGAGAAGCCGACTGCCAAGCGCACCGCGGGGAGGAGCCGGCGGGACTCGGCCGGGACAGGCCCTGCCGGCTGCTCTGCGGCTCTCGCGTCGGCAGCTGCTGACCTCAGCCCTGGGCTCGCGCCTGCTGATTTTACGCTTCTCCCTCAGCTTTCTGGTGCAGTTTGAACACTCCAGAGGAGCTGCGGCAACGGCAAATGGCGAATTCAAGTGGCGCTGCTAAGGCAGGCTGCCCTGCGCTGACGGCAGCGGGGCCGGCGGTGCTCCTGTCGCCCGGGACGGGAGCGCTGCTGGCCGCGGGGCTCCCCCGCTCCCCGGGCCGGTGGCCACCGAGCCGCAGGCGGCCGGGAGGGGGCGGCCGAGGCCCGGCCCAGGCGTTCTGCGATGGGTCCGGCGCTGGCCCGGGCCTGGGGGAGGCCGAGGGCGTCAGAGTAACGGGGCGGCCTTTTCCCTTGCCTTACATCTGCTGTTTAAATTCCAAGACATCAAGAATGTGTCTGGATTTTCTTACTTTGCAATTAACCGATTCATTTCACAAATGAAACTCGAAGGGTTAGCAAAGCTTCTTTTCCCTCCACTTCCCTTCCCATTCCCTTAATTGCAAAGTTTTAACTGTCCCTCTTGTGCTGGGGTCCTTGGTGTAGAAACCATTCCATAATTCCCAGACGGCAGTAGGGTATCTTTAAAGGGAGTGTTACCCAGACAAGGAGCTAAGTTTATATGTACTAAATAAATATCCATAGGAGTGAAAACCATCGTGTGCGCAATATCTCTTGGAAGCCTTGGTAACCTTAGCTTTATTTTCAGATCCAAAGTGTGCTTCACAGCATAGCAAGAAACCTTCTGTTGAATCACTGGGTGCTTTCAACTGCACTTAAAGTAAAATATGCCCTCTGACATGTTTCCAGACAGATGTGCATTACTTGTAAAAACACACAAATCCCCTCGTCGAACTGCTGATCTACGTCATGTGGCATATCCTGGAGTTGGTTGGCCTCAAAGGGCCCCAGTTAGCTCCTTCTGGAAGGGAGAGATGTGGGAAGATGGGCTTTCCTTGGCTCCCTGTCCATTTAAGCTCCTGTTGCTCCAGTGCACAGCTCCTGTGGCTGTGATGGGGCTGTTCTCTTTTGTCAGTTCCCCAGATGAATGCTTTTTTTCCGGTTTGCCAGCTGATTTGTTCCCAAAGCAGAGTAGTTCCTTGATTGATTATTGACTCTGTGACAATCTGTTAGAAAGTATTTTGGGGAAGGGGTAAGCAGCCCTTGTATAAAGCTATCTTATTCTTCTTGAACACCAGTATCTTCTTTCTTTTCCTTTGAGGGAGGTGCAGGGAAAAAAAAAAAAAAACAACAAACTTTAAATGTATCTGTTAATTCTTAAGTTGAGATTTTAGTCCTTTTGTTTGGAATGATGATTTCCCCCCCCCAGAGGAACACATTTTATTCTTGTAGATCATGGGCTGTGACTAGAAGAAAACCAGCAACAGCAAGTGAACTGCTGGGAGGAGACGCACACATTTTCAAGCTGCTGTTGTGAATTACAGCCAAAAAATGAAATCCATAAAGACACTTAAAGTACAGAATGAATAAGAGTGTTTCTAAATAGTTGGAGTCTCCATGACATATCAGCAGTTCTTTTGAATGACTTGTGAATTTATAGTAGGTTATGGCTAAAAGTTTTTTTCAGAGTAAAAGAACAGAGTGTTATTTTTCACCTGACCTCTCTTCTTCCTGCAGCACAAAAAAAAAAAATAAATCAGGATTTCTGATAAAGATAAGGAGGGTCCTGTGAGGACAGCTGGAAAAAAAAAAAAGTAAAAAATTCCGACAGCCTCTCAGAAGGACCTAGTTGGGAGTCCATTAGTAGTCACAGGTTCAATTTGAGATCATGAGAAAGCTTTTAGTTCAGAGAAGCCAACCATCCCCTGCTTCAGGTTTGTCCTGAAGAAGCTCTTGTTCTCAGATGGTCACTTGATCTAAGTTACATCTGTGCCACACTGGAAAATGGATCTGAGACTAATGAGCTGAGAGGAAAACAATTTCCAACCCTACTTGGAATACCTGGGGTATATGTGGGCTGTTACAACTGGTGAATGGGCAAAGGATTGCACAACAACTTTTAACTGCAGGTTTAGTTTCTAAAAATTGTGGTCAGATTTTTCCTTTTGAACATCCAGCCCTTCAGGTATGGGAATCAATCCCTTGCTGGACAGCTAGGAGTTTCACACTCTTTAAGAGTGGTTTTGAGGGGTCAGCCTCACCCCAGCGTTATGTTTGGAGCGGACATTATCTGAACTTAAAGCCCTTTTCATTGTAGCATGGCAAGATAAGCTACTTTGCTAGAGGAAACAATGTGATGTTAAAAAGTAAGGTGGTAAATATGTGCAAAGCTGAGTGACTTTAGGAAAAGAAGGGAATAAATACAGGAAGGGAAAAAAAGGTAGGTAAACTGACTCTGGTCAAGATTTTGACAAGAATGTAATAACCTTAAATGAGGTTTGTCCCCAGCAGACACTGAAGACATCCTGACCTTTTTTAACTGTGATTTATTCATCTTGGGAATGGCTTTTGTACCTCATCCATTCTGTGACAGATAGGCAGGAGTAATTTCTTTCTCAATACAGATGAGTACACTGTGGTAGACTCCATTTGCCACACTGACAGGAGTAGAGTGCCATCAGCCACAGAGTTAACTGAAAAAATATTTTCCTTTTCAGTCTTGCACTCTAAGATGTACATGATGTATGAGTAACAGTAGGATGGGGGAACATTACTGATTTGTATGAAACTTGAGTCAACAAATTTCCTCTAGTGTCTGAGATCTTCTGGAATCACAAGGAAAAGGAATAACTCTGGCTTTCCTTGAAAGAATTCAAAGAGGGGAAGGAAAAAAAAGGCAGTGAAGAACATTTTCCCCCAAATTCCACTTGTGCTTTTTCTCCCATAACACAATTTTGTAGATTTTGCTTGCACATATGCTTCTTCTACCTGTAGTTTCTTCAACTGTCATGATCCTTATATGCTGAATTTGTTTTATATGATTGTCTCATCACATGGATATTCTTGGTAGTAGTAAAGGACAGCCTTTTAGAAGGGGCAATTATATTCAGCTTTTGTTTCAAAATATTGCAGACCTCAGTTTTCAAAAATACTTTTTCCTTATGTATGTCTTCGAGGTGAGAGTGGGAAACACAGGAAGGGAAGAATGAGATAGTTGAACTGATGCTGAAGAAGGTAACATTAAAATTTGAGCTTATTGTATTTCAAAATATGCAAACAGAATGAAATCTTGTGTTGGTGAACATCAGAGTTTTAAAAAACGAACAACCAACCAACCTAAACCCCAGAATTCTTGTGGTAGGTAAGAGTAGGAAGGGATCTGTAGTGAAGATTTGTAACAACAGGGTTTATAAACTGAAGGGCTTTTTCAGGCACAAATAAGCTACTCACTGGCTCTGGTCACTAAGCAGTCACCAGAAGACTACACCAGGTCATCCATTACAAGCTGTCCTGTCTGTTGGAGTATATAGGCAAGTTCCATGTCAGGGCAGATGTGATGGTGATTCTATTCCGCAGTTCTTTGCTGCTGACCAGAAATGTATTCCAGAAAAACAAACAAACAAATAATGTGTCAGGTAACATAGTGTTGGCAAAGCATCCGTAAATAGAGGAGGAGAGAGGGGTGAGAAAGAAAAGTGTGAGGATACTGGCCCCAGCAGAACAACATAGTTTTCTATTCTATCCTTACCAGCTTATGCACCGAACTGCAGTCCAGCACACAAATGCTTTGCAAACTATCACACAAACCATTTTTGCCAACACAATCTTGCTCTTCAAGCATTTCTTTTTGCTAGTAGGTGAAGCCCACGTGAAGGTGGGTAGCTGCTATTAGATACTATAGATTTCTTCAGGGGATCCTTCTGAAATTCAATAATAAATTCCCGGTCACCGGAAGGCATCTCTAAGACATGATTTCTTCTGCTGGATTAACACTGCTGAGTGTAGCTCAGCTGAGGTAGACTCTGCATCTTTGTGTTGGTTTTCTTCAGCTTTGTTTAGTAAAAGCTTGAAATCCACTGTATCTCTTTACAGGTCTTGGTCTACTGGAGATTTTAATTGATACTAGCTATCAGTACACTGCAGACCAAAGCAAACATAAAGTGGTATAGTCTGTGATACCTCTTGGCTTTAGGAAATTCAGGACCCCAGCCAGGATATCTTTCAAACAGAGTGGATACTGTGGGGCAGAAAGTTTCAGGAGTTGAGGGTTTTTTAAGGCGCTTGCATATCTGGGCAGCGAGTCATCACTTCAGTGATACATACGGAATTCTGTTGCTGGCGTTTGGGATTTGCTTGGTATCTCTGCTTCATTCAGGAGTCTTTAAAATGGGCAGGTGAAAACCTGTTACACAAAGCCTGTGGTATCTACCAAAGATTGCCTGCTTTTTCTGGAAGGTTGACAAAATAGAGGTATGTTGATGGTTGGTTAGGAAGATGAAATTAATAAATAATATATTGATAATTTTCTCCTTTCCTCTTTTTCCAGTGTGGCAAATGGTGACTTCCTAGGACTCTGGCCTGATTGGTTTCAGGGGAGACTTCAGTGATTGTAACTCAATATAAGTCAGTATGGGCAAACTGGTGGGTCCTCAGCTCAAAACACAGCTCTGTGTACTGCCTTACTCATGCCAAGGGATTGTTTTCACTAATGACATACTTTAAACATAACTAATAATCTCTGAAAAAGACCCATCTTACTGCTAATTTTATGTCACCAAATCAAAACTGGGTTTATGTTAGTTTCACAGGACCCCCTAAGCCTCAAAGGTGTCTCCTGAGACTGGCTGTTCCCTGTCTACATTTGCTCTGCTGCTATTAAAAACAGAAAACTTTGGCATACTGGGAAATGACTATGGGGGTGACATCAAATATACTGTACTTCATATCAGAATGAATGGAGGTTCTGTGTGGTTTATTTATTTTTCAAATTTGTACTTAATTATAAGAGAGCTTCCTTTTATTTTTATAAATATACAGCTACAGAACATGAAAATTCTGCCACTGATTTTTGCACTTGCCTAGTCCATGATAAACAATGTCTTGGGATTTGACAGCTGCATGATAAAAGCTTTGGTATTTGCAGGAGAAGAACTTGGCAGGCTAGGATGGTTTAATTTCTTTGCACCACTTGCTGCTACTGGAATTTTGACTTTTTTTTTTCTACTTTTATATTTAGTGATTTTTTTCCTTCTTTCACTTTCAAAAGGTAATCTACCACTGCCTCTTTGCTTTCATGACTGTTTGCTGCTGACCTTTAACAAGTCCTGTAAATGTTACACTAGGTTTGTGCAGTTTTTAACAAATAAGGAAGCTATAGAGCTGGTAAATGTTCCAGTATCAGTGAAGCTTTTTTAATTGTGTAGTGGCTGTAAAGGGATAAAAGGGATAGCCATTACAGCAGCATTCTTTCTTGAAGGGCTGTTGCCTTTTCAATAGTTTCCCTATAATACCAGTTTGACTTCTCATTTCCCTTTTTCCCCTTAAAATGGTGGCTGATATGCTGCATGCACTTGAAGAACAACTGTGGTACTCTGAATCATTTCCACCAGCTTTAGTCTCCAGACCAGAACTGTTCTGGTTTGCGTTGATTGCTCTCCCTCATACCTTTGCCTGCTCCTTACTTCTGTCTATATGGAACTCATGATAAAGCAGAGATGTACTGTGAGACACTAAAGTAGCTCTCTTACTACTTTTTTTTAATGTGTAATACATTTGGGTATTTAATTTCAAGCCTGGCATTAAATTTATTAAGTTCAATAATTCTTTAAAAAAATGCCCTTAATTAAACAGTTTCATGCTGCTAACCAAACACAACTTTCCTGTCTCAGAAATGTAACAATGCTGCTGCTTAGCTTGTGACCTAAAACTGTAATGGCCTCTGTGACAGTGGCCAACATGTTGTGATGCTCTCAGAGCTTAAGATTCACTTCAGAGGATGAAAATCTATTTGTAATCAAATGAGTGATTCTGATATTAACAAGATGCCAACTGCTGTAGAATTTTTCAGCTGATGATGGATAATAAGTGCATTCTTAATGGAATGCTGACACCTCTTCCATGCTTTTCCTTCTCAGAGGGCTTAAATAATCATTTGAAATCACCTTAGGAATTTTAATCCTTACTAAGTGCAGTATTTATTCTTTGGTTTGGTCCTTTCTGCTAAGCCTACAGTATTTGGCATTGCTGCATCAGAGATCATGGCTTCTAGATGCCTGGAAGTAATCACCTGGTGTTGTTTCTTATTCAAAGAGAAAAGAAAGTCCAGTTTGTGATGTTCTACCCAAGAAGATCCTAAGCACTGTCATGGCACTGCCTAAATTGGGATCCATCTTCCAAAGACAACTAAAAAGAATTTTTTTCTTTTTTTTTTTCTTCTTCTTAAGATGAATGTGCTTAATCTGCTGTCTTCTGTGGCCTAAAATTTAGCCTTGTAAGAACTGCTTGTCTATGTAGTATTAGTTTCCAGCCTACCTACCACATTTAAGGAAATTCAAAATGCATTTCATTGTGTAATGCCTGGATGGTTTATAGAATGGCTGAAGAGCAACCTCAGTGAAAAGAAGGCTTCCTTCTTCATAGAATCATTAGGGTTGGAAAGGGCCTCTAGAATCATCAAGTCCAACCTTCATCCTAACATCTCTCTATCCATTAGAACACAGCCTCAAGTGCTGCATCCACTCGTTTTTTAAACACCTCCAGGGATGATGACTCCACCACCTCCCTGGGCAGCCCATTCCAGTGCCCAACCACTCTCTCAGTGAAGAATTTCTTCCTCATATCTAATCTAATCTAAACCTCTCTTGACACAACTTCAGGCCATTTCCTCTCATTTTATCATTAGTAATTTGGGAGAAAAGACCAACACCAGCCTCACTACAACCTCCTTTCAGGTAGGAGACCTTATTGCTCTCTACAACTCCGTCTCCTCTTCTCTAGACTAAACAACCCCAGTTCCCTCAGCCTCTGCTCATAAGGCATGCTTTCCAGCAGCTGATCAGTCAGCATTTTTAACTGGAATATAATGGGCTGGGTAACAGCTGCAGTTTTTGGTGTATGTTTGCATAACTGGTCAGACGGCTTAATTCCCAGTTCTGCCATTCATTCTTCCAGCACCAAGGTCTCTCTCTGGGTCTGAATAACCACACCTTTGTGGTACTGGGCCTTACATTCACAAACTGGCATGTGCTAAAAAAGAATAATCTGTCTTAATTTTTAACTTGCCAAAGAAACATATTTTTCTTTGTTTTTAATGTCTCATTGGTTCCCATCAAGCTGTTAAAATTAAATGAGAAGCATGTTTGGGTTGATTATGACCTAAAAGATCATATTTCTACCATGGGCAGCCTGCCCAGTACTAGAGAGAGCAATGTGGTATTTTATCATTTAAAAAACAACCAAGATGCCTTTAATTTGCTTTATTACTTAGTAGCCAGTATGCAGTGCAAATGAGTAGTGAATTTTGTATCTTACCATGTATTATAAAATTTTCTAGTAGCAAAACTAATCTTAAGACTTCATTAGTCAATAATGAACTCCAGTGTAGAGCTAGATAAGGAAATGTGGACCTTTCTTCTAATACATCTGGTTGTGTTTTCTGCAGCAGGTCTTTAAATTCCATTCACAAACTTCTCTTGCACTTGCAACCTAACAGCAAGTTCTGATACAATCCTTTCATTATACCATAAATCACAAGGAGGGGAAAGTGGATGGAAAAGTTTTCATGGGCGTATGTTGTCTACTGCTGTACCCATCCAGACTTTCTCATCCACTTTGAGAACTCTTGGTATTTGTTTTTGGTATGGGAAGACAATGTGGATTTTTATTCTTTGCTGTCAATAAGCAGGTTTAATCTCAAAACTGGTCTCATTTGTCCTATGAAAGATGTGAAATTGTTCTGAGGAGATTTTACAGCTGATACTGGAAAGAGGAATTTCTACTTGAGCAATGTTGTTTTCCTGGCAGTACCCAAGAGGTGTGAGTCCTTTGGTCAAACTTGTATATATTATTAGAAAAGTAGTTAATTGGAAGCCTAAGATATATGACTGTGGTATCTGACCTGAACTGGATCCCTTGAATTTGATCCATGTTTTGCTGTTCCGTGCATGCTCTTTCAGTGTCTGCAACTTTGATTTAGCAAATGTGACCTAGTGCATATAAAAAAAAGCCAAGCCACAAAGCAAACAACTGTGTTGCTACTGACGTTACATTTTAATTGGACTATTGTATAGCTTAGACAATGGGCCTTGAGGGAACAGCCAATTACTTTGTATATCTGTCTAAAAGCCTTTTCATTATAGAATACTGATTAAGATTATATAGCTTCATATTGTTCCATGTTATTGATTTCTACCAACCCCAAGCTGATGGTCTCATTCATTGACAATTACCTTTTTTTCCCCGTGTTTCAGAAAATTGACATAAGCAACCCGAAGTGTTAAGTTCAATTTGAACTAGGTATCAGTGTGCCTGTTTAATCTTTAACAATACCCATTAGGCTCCCTGTTTTAATTGTACACAGGCCATAGAGGCATCTCCACAGGGAGGCTATGACCCTCTCAGCGTAAGGAAAGCGAAGATAGTATTTACAGAAATAATGGGGAGTATCTGTTGTAGAATTTTTTGCCCATCTGTGCTGACAGGAGAAAATCGATATTTCACCTATCACAGATGCTGCAGTAAAGTCTGGGGCCACTGACATGTACCAGCTTACTTGAGTTGTACCTTTAATTTGTTTCATGGTATGTGTCTTGCTGGAGCTGTTGGTTGCAAGAAGTGAAATCTTTGTCTTACATGTCAGAAACCTAAAGCACAGAACTATTTAGTTTGGAAGGAGGAACCTTATGTATGAAGTGTGAAGCTGTTTTTTTTTTGTAGTTGTTTTGTTAGATGAAGATTTCCAATGTTCAGGACTCCCAACTTCTCAAAAATACTTGTGTATCTTGTGTAAAGCAGTCAGCCTTCATCAGTGGTAGCTACAGCTACTTTTCTAGCAGCTGCTTCTAGCTCTGCTGGCTGCAACTAGCTAGTCCTCCAGGTTCCATGTCCCAACAGACATAGCAACACTGTTCTTTAATTTCAGTCATTGTGGAAATGGCAGTACAGAGCTGGAGGACATCAGCATGCTGGTAGTGCCACCGCCCCATCTCATAAGCTTTTCCTCAGCTGCAGTGAGGTCCTTTTGTATCTTCAGAAGAGATACTCTGGGGCAGAGAAGCAATTGGCACAAAAACCCTTTGTGTTTTATCAGAGAATCAAGAAAGGGGCTACTTGAGAGCAGCTCTACTGAGCTCAGCTACTCTGTGCCAGTAGGTCTTTATGATAATCAGTGGCATCAAAGGTTTTCTCATTGTGTGTATTCTTTGCTCAGGCAAAGAGCGAAAATTAGCGATACTGTGGTGTTTGATTTTTAGTTGGCATTTCTTGGTCTTCTGCAGTGGCTTGGTGCTATGAAGTTAATCATATGCAAGGGTTACACGTTTGCAGATCCTCCAAAGAAATGTTATTTTTCCACAGCCCCTGTCTTCTTGTGTACCTCAGTGCCCCACTGTACTCCACTTGCACACCCTTGAGAAAAGCATAATGAATTGCATTTGTCTTGGAAAGCTTTGTCTTCTGGCTCATCTGATGCTGCAGCTCCCCTCACTGGCACGCTTTACTAAGAGTAAGTGGGTCCTGCAACTACTCCTCAGGGTGAGGTTGCAGGAAACTTGTGTGCCAGCATGGAATTCATTTGGAGCATGCGGTGCCATATGCCTGCCATTGCTTTGAAGCCTCCTGCTTCTTACTGGACAAATTCAGAAGGCGAAGAGTAACCCATGCTTACTCTTGCAAGGCCAAAGGTCAGTTGGTTCAAAGTGTAGAAGGAGGTGAAAAATGTCATATTTTTAATTTCAAAGATTTACAAGGAACTTCACTTAGTTTCTTAAAAATGATTAGTTAGGGACAGTCTTCCAGGGCCTACCCCGACCACTGCTGCTGTGTGTTGTTTCTCAGAACTCACCTTTCCATCTTCTCATTGCAGTTCTGTTTCACTGGGTAACCTCAGTGACTCAGAATCAGATCTTAAGAGAGTTTCTCAGGAAGCTTGTGTTAATTTAGATTGAAGTAGCCTTCAGAATGTCTCGGGTACTTTCCAAGTAGACACTATAATCTCTCTTTCCCAAAGGTTATTAATTCATTGATTATTAATTATATCAGTGTTATCATTAAGAAATTGTGACTAGGACTTAAGCATTCAAACTTTTAGAGCTGTTCCTCTTTATGTTCTTCATATTTTATTTCCTTTTTTTATCCCTGATGTGGATTTTAATGAAAGATCATTATAATTTTACTTTGAAATATTTTCTTTTGCTCCTGATAAGTATATCACTGTAAATATTTACTGTTTTGTTTTGTTCAGTCAATCTCTCTAAGAACAAAAGAGATTTATAGTTCAATTACAGATACTTTGATCTTTAATGAGTTGTGATAGAGGAGATGGTAGCAATCTTCAGTGAGACAGAATTTGTTACTACAGTTTTCCAAAGAAACAGTTACCATGTTGATTATGCTGATGAGTTTAAATATTAATTTTAGCTTCTCTTCAGGTTAAATAGTCGATCCATTTGAAGTTGACTTCAAAATATCTGCTGACTTGAAAGCATCAGAGTTGAGTTCCCACAGCCTAACTTCCATTTCTTGTCTTGATCTCGTTTAGGATTGCCTCCCTTCTGTTTCATTTCAGGATAATATTAAGGAAGAGGTGGTCGTTTTGGGGTTTTGATTGTTTCAGAGTTTTACCCTGTTTGTGTTTGTTTTCTGGTTTTAGCAACCCTCCTTTGCTTTATTTGGTTCTACTTAATGGTTTTGGAAGGGTGAAATCAGAATAGTTTCAGTTGGAAGGGACCTTAAAAATCATTTAATTGCAAACCCACATTCATGGGCAGAGAGACATCCCATTAGATCAGGTTGCTCAAAGCCCCATCCATCCTGGCCTTGAATACTTCCAGGGTTGGAAGTGTTCCACAATTTCAGCACTGGGCAGGCTATTCTACTGCCTCACCACCCTCACAAAATATAATTTCTTTCCTAATATCTAATCTAAATCTACCCTCTTTCAGTTTGAAACCATTATCCCTTGTCCTATCACTACACTCCCTGAGAGTCCCTCCTCATCTTTCCTGTAGGCCCCCTTTAGGTACTTGAAGGCTGCTATGAGGTCTCCCCAGAGCCTTCTCTTATCCAGGCTGAACAGCCCCAACTCTCTCCACCTCTCCTCATAGAGGAGGTGCTCCAGCCCCTGATCATTTATATGACTCTCCTCTGTACCGACTTGAGTAGGTCCATGTCCTACTCATCAGTGTTCTCCACTTGGAACACTGAACCGTTGACCACAGCTCTTTGAGCGTGACCATCCAGACATTTCCTTACCCACTGAGTGGTCAGCTGTCAATTCCATGTCTCTTCAGTTTAGAGACAAGTATGTCAGGAGGGACAGTGTCAAGTGCTTTGCAGAAGTCTGGTAGATGACATAAGTTGCTCTTTCCTTATTCCCTCCCTAGTGCCATAACCCTGTCATGAAAGGCCACCAAAATTGTGGCATGATTTGCCCTTAGTGAAGCTATATTGGCTGTCATCTGCCATCTCCTTATTTTCCATGTGCCCTTACATAGTTTTCAGGAGGATCCACTCCATGATCTTTTCAGGCCATAGGAGTGAGGCTTACTGTCTTGTAGTTCCCTGAGTCATCTTGTTTGTTTTTTTCCCCTTTTTAAAAATGGGGGTTATGTTTCTCTTTTTTCCAGTCAGTGGGAACTTCACCAGACTGCCATGACTTCTCACATACTGTGGGTGGTGGCTTAGTCACTTCATCTGCAAGACCCATGGATGCATCTCACTAGGTCCCATGGACTAGTGCACCTTCCTGTCCTTTAGATGGTGGTTCTTCATTCTCCCAGTCCTGGCCTCTGCCTTCTGCAACTTGGTTAGCATGACTGGAGCACTTGCTGGTGAAGACTGGGGGAAAAATTCATTGAATACCTCAGCCTTCTCCTTGTCCCAGTACAAAAGGTACAATAAACTTCAAGCTTTTTGGGGTTCTTACTGAAAGGATTTGAAGCTTGGTGGGTCAGCTATTTTTTTATTATTATTTTTTTTTTAAAGCCATTGACACAGGCTGAATTGGTGTGACGCCCCAGGCCTCCCACTGCTGAATTTGTCTAGAGCATGAAGAATCTTATTACAGAGTGCCCTTGAAGTATAGATAGTATGGTGACTACATTGATGGTTATCTTCTGCACCTGATGAGTCAGTGTCATCAGTGCATTTAATGTCTCTGTTTGCCAGCATTCACATTCATGGGCTTGAGTGATGGAGATGATGACGACTCATACTTCATTTACTGGTGTCCTATCACTTTCTCTGGCTTTGTGGACTTTTCAGTTGAATCTCAAAGAACAATTACTAGGAGAGAATAAAGGCTATATGCATAAATAAGGGTCAGAGAATTTGGAGGGACTCTGAACATTGTCTCACCACAGAAAACAGGATGTTTTCCTTTCTTTAGTTTTCCTGAAATACTGTTTTGTGTCATGTCTTCTGCTTTTTATAAGAGTAGTATAAGATCCTGGGTTGCAGGTTCAGCCACAGAAATTCATAAGGTAAGTCTTGTCTGTGCTCATTTGTCGACTTCTTGGTTGAAAAATAAAGTAGATGTGGTTGCTATAGTTTGAAAATTAAACAGAAGCTGTGATGTTTAAATACTTTGCACCAAAAATGGTTCCGTGATTCCATCTGTATCAGGAAAATGCAGTCTTGTACTAGTAAAGATCTGGAGAGGTTTTAAGCTCATTATTGGTTAAATAATGCTATACTAAATTAAATTTAATGTATGAATTATTTATTATTTAAATTCCGCACTTCTAAAACATTAGCAAAATACTTCTGTCAGATGTCTGGCACTTAGTGTCCTACTTCTTTCTCTTCCCTGCTGTCCTCCCTGGCAGAAACAGTGCAGAAGAATATGGTTGGTGGCATAACCATGTGAATGTAAGTCAGCCAGACCAGTGCCAGTTCTAAAGGTGCTTCTTGTTGCACCATCATATGGTCTGAAAGTCACAAAAGCCCTGGAACAGACTGCCCAGGGAGGTTGTGGAGTCTCCTTCTCTGGCATAACAAAAGCCCACCTAGATGGAATCCTGCATAACATTCTCCAGGCAAACCTGCTTTGGTGGGGGGGTTTGACTAGATATGAAGTCCCTTTTGATTCCAACTATTCTGTGATTCTGTACTGGGCCCTTCTGGGGGTTGTATTTCTAATTGTGTAGGTTGCCGCTGGAACAAGATAGACTTTTTTTTTTTCTCCAGTTTGTTATTTTATCCTTTTGGGCATCAATCTTTCTTTCAATTGATTTGAAAAATTAAAAGCAATTAGAAAGTTTTAATAGAAGGCTGAACATCAGATAAACTTGCTACCTGCTAACAAAATCACCAGAAGACAGTGCTTCCTATAGGGAGTTAGAGGGGATGTAAAGAGAGCCGGGTTGGAGTTTCTTCCCTGAATTATCATTATGCTGTGTAATGAAGCAGAAGCTTACACAGCCATGAACTAATTTGTTATGGCTCCTCATGTGGTCTGTCGTCCAGCTGGAGAGAGGTGAAGAGATGACAGTAGTTTGTTAGGAAAGGGAAGGAAGAAGCTTTCTTTAATAACTTATTTGAAATTTTGGATTTTCTAATGCCATCTTTGTTTAAAAGCTGTCTGAATTAAATCAGTTGTGTCTGATCTATAAATTGCTAGTCCTTATGTCCTTTTTATTCACTCCTTTTGAACATCATGAGTGCAAAAGAAAAGGTGACTAAATACCGACAAGCGATGTTGCTCACACACTGCAGCAATCTGTTACCAGCTTTAACAGTAGGTTGTTGTTTCAAATCTGTTTAAATGAGAGATATGTTTATCAGAAGGGTGTTGAGCTGTTCTTACTTTGTGATTCCTTAATTTTTAATGTGTAATGATTCTGCTGAAAGCACTTCGCTTCCCATTTTTCTTAAGGCACTGCAACGTTCATTAATAAGAGCAGCACTGTTGTAAGGTGCAATGTGTTGCTGTATTAAATAATATATATTTGAAAACTGCATTTAAAGTGATGTTTTGAAGGTATGTTTCCCATGAGTGAAACACAGGAACCTGCTACTTTATCCTTAATTCACCTTGTTAAATTACAGATTGCAAGAAATACAAGAAGAGAAACATCTGAAGAAGGTTGTTTTCTGCCCGTGTTTTATATCATATGCAATCTGTTGTTTTTAACACAAGTGGTAGAGAATTTTCTAGTTTTTGGTGGTTGTTGTTCGGGTTTGTTTGTTTTTAATTATCAAAACTTAATTAATTTTGCAGTGAGAAATCTGATGAAACATGCTTAAAGGAGAATTTCCCCCTGTAGCTCAGAAATCTCTTAAACATTTTTCTAGAAAAACATGAGTAAGGGTTTCATCTTTGAATCTGAACAGTCTGGATGTGGAAGTCAGGTCTTTTAAGGTCCACACAAGTTTGATGCACCAGGTACTTGAAGTTGCTTAATGGCTCACCATTCTGGTAGGTGAGGTCTGTGTACAAATGCAGTATTTAATCTTTTCATATGTAAAAAGCTATCTTTATTTTATTGTTTGTCTTATTCTTCCTTTTAGAGTTCCTTCTTTGGGATTATGGAGTCCTTGACTGAGATTTCAGCACCAAAACAAGCATATGTGCTAGCATGAATCACAATTGCTACCAGCTTTGTTTGCAAGTGGTCCCAGAGTGCAGCTCTGTCTCTCACAATCTGGCTTTTCTGGCATGGGGCTCATCTGCTTTCCCTTGATATGGAACAAGGATTTTTTTTCTGAAGCCCTTCATCACTCAACACCTTTCCCTCCTCTGCATGAAGAGTAGTGAAACCAAGAGCACAGAGCCAAAGTCTGTCATTTCTCCTTAGCTTCTCAAGGACTTTTTGGAGGAAATAAATATCCAGTCCCTCTGTTGCAGCAAAGGGGATGATACCTACTTGTCACTGCCAGCTATTCTAGCTCTTTTCACTGGCTTTTAAAAAGTGCTCATGGTACTTAGAAACAGCACTGGAATACTCCCAGCTTTTTGGTATTTTTATTTTTTTTACATACCTGGAGAGTGGCACAGAGTTCCTCTGGCTGTTTTAGGCAAGCAGTGCCCTCTTGCTGAAAATAAATAGGCTGAACATACGTGCTTCCATATTTTTTTTTTTGAGTTTTTCAGAATGAGCTTGGACAAACTGGTAGCTGGAGGATATTTAACTATTGGAGCTTTCAACAGCACATGCTTGTCAAAAAACATGACATTTGTATGAATTGAATCTGCTGGTGTTTGTTGCCTCTTGCTGTTGTGTGGGAAAAGATGGTGAAGAACTCTTCTGTTTATCACGTTGTTTAAGTGTGTTGCCTGCTGCAGTTACTGTGTCTACTGAAGTTCAAGACAGATTATTGGTAACTGGTTAGTAACTGGGTTTTTGATTTATCCAGTGCAGACTGCTTAACTCCCTGCTTGCTGATATCTACAAGAATCAGTAGAAGGGAAAAAACAAGGCAGAAACTCCTCAGTTAATAAAAGGCCAGAGGTAAATGAAACACTAGCAAAGTAGTGAGTGATGCCTTGGAGCTGAATTCTGGTACGGTCTGGCAGGTGTTGAATGCTTAGAGTTTTATAACCAGTAGTTCCAAAAAAATTGTGGAATTTTGGGTCATGATCAAAAAAAGTGCAGCCATGTCTCTAGTAGAAAGACAGTCTTCAAACTACTGAAGCTGATGACTGAAAGGAAGACTCTGAACTGATAATTGTAAGAAAAATGTAACTAACTTGTGGGATCTCTCACTGCGGTGGGTATCCCTTCTTGGGTTTTAGGAATTTGCTTGTTCTGAAAGATGGTATTGAGGGCTAGCAGGAAAGGAATGTAATTTGTGAATTAATTTCCCCTCTACAGAGGACTGTCTTTCTTCTTTATTGGTCCTGGATGAGTGTGTGGACTTTGTACCAGAATGCTCTGTAGGCACTTTCAGCTAGGAATACATAGATTAAAAAAATGCACATGCAGAGTAGTGGAAATAAATGCTTTGTTAGACTGAAGAAAGAAATGATCTCATAAGCAAACAAACTATGCTGAATGTACACAAAAATAAAGGGTGGTGACTGTAGTGCAGGTAAAAGGAAGTGATCCATTTAATTGCATAAAGCTATAATACATGTGTCTGACAAAAAAAAAAGAAAAAAGGAAAACCTTTTCCTTCTCCCACACAGCAGCAATCCAGAACAATGATTCTTTTTGTGTGATGAACTCTGTGAATGTTGATGCCAGGTTCTGAAAGTGAATCCACATGGTTCCAAGTTGGTAGATATTGCCCTTCCTTGTATTGTTGGCTAAATGAAATTTCCTCCCTGAGAGCCTGTTTAATAGCCCCTTCGATCACTCCACATAACAAGAAGATTCATCTCGCAATGTCTGTTTGCTGTTACTGTGCCTTTTTGATTTCAGAATAGTAAAACAATATGCTATTGCAGCAGGTCAAACACTGCTAGACCCTTAATAGGTACCTTGGGCATGAGAGGAGGCCCCTCTTCTTACTTTAAAAGTAAATCCGTGTCTTAGATGTGTTAGAGGATAATTGAGTCAGGGAATATTTTAATGGTGTTCTTCTGAAGATACTCTTGAGTTACTTTGTTTAGTGTGTATGGAGTACAGTTTAAATATAGAACTCTGATTTCCTCCCTTCAGCCTTACCAGTGTTGCTTATAGAGCAACTCCCTTTAAAATCTAAATAGGCAGCTGTTAAACTGCCTATTTTAAGTAATACTCTTAAACCTTAAGTAATGGTTAGGATGTGATGCACTTAGGAACAGCAGCATAAGGTGTTACCAGCTACAGACACGTGTTTTGCTGTGACTGTTGCTACTGTAGATAATAGTTTGAAGTGCATCTGTTGTTTAGCTGCTTTAGACCAGTCCACTGTCTTAAACTGCTGAAAAAAAAGTGGGTTTGAGCTGGATTGTGAATTAAGGTGCGGGTACACACACACTGGCTTGGCTCTGTAATGGAGGTTGTGACCTCTGAAAGTGGTAACATTCCCACATGTATTTTCCTGGAGACTTTTTTTGAAGGTACAGCATTGCTTTCATAAGTCACCTCATTTGTAGTGTGGCTTTGGGTCATGGAGTGCAAGGGGCAGTTTTAGTGGCCAGAAGATAGGAGGATATTGGCACTTCAATATGTTCTCAAATTAATGCTCTCGAAGATGCATAGCTGAAGGAATGTGGTATATCAAAACCCTTGCTTTTCTTCACTGTTTTGTTAACACATTTGAACCTAGATGGAAACCTGCTTTCAGATGATGTGATGTTCTTTCTTTAGCATTAAGGCTTCTATTTACATGTATAAGTAGGCTTGTTGACTGCTTGGCACCAGTAAACTGACGCATGCGTGTATGTTGGTGGTTCTGAAGACCCATAGAATCACAGGAGGGTTTGAGGTGGAAGGAGGAACCTTAAAGATCATCTATTTCCAATCCCTCTGCCCTGGCCAAGGACACCTCCTACTAGACCAGGTTGCTCAAAGCCCCATCCAGCCTGGCCTTCAACACTTCAGGGAGGAGACATTAAAACTTCTCTGGCCAACCTGTTCCAGTGTCTCACCAATGTCATGGTGAAGGATTTCTTCCTTATATCTAATCTAAATCTACCCACTTTCAGTTTGAAGCTATTTCCACCTGTTCTATCGCTACACACCCTTGTAAAAAGTCTCTCTCCAGATTTCCTGTAGGCGCCCTTTAGGTACTGGAAGGCTTCTATGCGGTCTCCCCAGAGCCTTCTCTTCTCCAAGCTGATCAACCCCAACTCTCAGCCTCTCCTTATAGGGGAGGTGCTCCAGCTGCCTCATCATCTTCATGGCCTTCCTCTGTACCCACTTGAGTAGGTCCATGTCCTTCTTACATTGGGTGTCCCAGAGATGAATGCATTACCCCAGGTAGGGCCTCATGAGAGTGGGGTAGTGAGGGAGAATCACCTCCCTCAACCTGCTGGCCACTATTCCTCTGATGGAGCCCAAGATACAATTGGCTTGCTGGGCTGCAAGCACACATTGTCAGCTCACATCCAGCTTTTCACCCAACAGTACCCCCAAGCCCTTCTTGACAGGGCTGTTCTCAATCCACTCACTGCCCAGCCTGTATTTGTGCTTGGGATTGCACTGATCCATGTGCAGGACCTTGCACTTGGTCTTGTTGAACTTCACGAGGTTTACGTGGGCCCATCTCTCAAGCCTGTCAAGGTCCCTCTGGATGGTATACCTTTCTTCCAGCGTATTAACTGCACCACACAGCTTGGTGTCACTGGCAAACTTGCCGAGTGTGCGCTCAATGCCACTGTCAGTGTCACTGTCAAAGATGTTAAGCAGCATTGGTCCCAGTACTGACCCGAGTGGAATGCCACACATTACTGTTCTCCACTTGGACATCAAGCTGTTGACCACAACACTCTGAATGCGACTATCCAACCAATTCCTGGTCCATCCATCACCTCCATGTCTCTCCAGTTTAGAGACAAGGATGTCAGGTGGGACAGTGTCAAGTGCTTTGTGCAAGTCCAGAATGTCCATCTTCATGGTCCTCAAAAGTTTATAGTGTTGTAATGGAGCTCTATGATGGCTACGTATGTACTTTAGTCGGTGTCGCTTGTCACCCTCCTTCTCCATAAGGTTTCTTGAAAGCAAAAGCTAACAAACTTACTGCTTATAAATTGTATTAATTTATTTAAGTTATATAGTCTTATTCTCTTCAATACTTGTGTAGCTTGTCCTCAGCCAGCTGTCACAGTAGGTCTCTGCTACACTGACAGCTGTTCTACATTTTTAACTTCAAATAATGTGAACATAAACATGTTCTGCCAACCCTGCTTTTTAAACTGAACAGTGCAAATAGGAGACACGTCATAAGGCAATGTGAGAGCTCTGATCCTCTCATCCTCCACTTCTTAATGTCTGTCACTTGGCAGTTTCTGTAATGCTGTTTTTCCTAAGTTGAATCTAACACCCTAAGACTTTGTTATATTGTAATTTGTTTGACTTTATATAGGCTGAACTAGCACTTCTTTTCACTGTACTCTGTAGCTTTTCTTCAGGAACGTGTAGGTAATGAAATCTTGCCCCATTGTGAGAGCATGGGCTTTGACTGTTGTTCTGCATTATGAGGCAGCCAAGCTGAATTCCCTCCTCTGATAAAGAGTATTTTATCCTAGCTCACACTGATTCAGCAGTGCACATACAGAGTCTGTGCTGCCTGCTTTGCAGGATGACTTTCTAATATTTTTATTTCTCTACTTTCAATCCCCCCTCCAATATTGAGAAATTCTGAGTTAGAACAGCATTCTTCTTCACAATTCTTGGTTATGTTTAGTGCTGATGAGATAGGTACCCTGGAGCTCTACCTTGCACAAAGGCAGGCCGTGCTGTGCTGTACGCTGTGCTCAGTGAACTCAGCTTCTAGATGGAAAACCTCCAAAGGGCTAGCAGCTTTTGCTGTTGTATTCACCGCAGCAAGAAGTATGAATATGTTTTGGTCTTCATTTCAGGGACTGTTTGTGATGCTAGTGAACCTGTGAGTGCCTGCAGGACATACTGTTTCTTGGTGTTCAACAACCACAGTCTCTACTCTTTCCTCTAGTCTGTGTTGTTGATACCATAAGCAACGCGTAATTTTGTGAAGTTACCTATTTTGTTTTCATTATTAAGACAATATTAGAACTTTTTCATTCTAATGTTGAAGACTTTTGGACTTCCTTGAATTCTATATGTATAGAAACAGTATGTCTGTGATGTTAAGCCATTTGCTTGTAGGCAGCTATACAGCTGTGAGTGGAGAATTTAGGAGTTGCATTACTTTTCTATTTTTTTTACTCAGGTCTCTGGAGAACTGTACTGTTGACCACACAAGAAGTAACATAAGAAAACTAGAATGTATTCTGGTAGCACAGTTACAATAATTGAGATTGATATAGTTTAAACATGAAGTCAAAGTAATGTGTAAAGTAGGATACTTAGCATGAGATGTTAACTTCAAATAATCTTGGGAGAGGAAAAGTTTGGTCAGTTATGGAGGCTGGTTGTACTCTTCTTCATTTGGGTTATCATAAGGTCATGTTATGGGAGAAGACCAGAGCAGGAAGGCAGGGCCTGTAGTCCATGTTGGGAGGAGGGAATTCTTTGTTTCCTCTTCAGTAATTTTCTACCTCTCCACAGATTTTGATCTATCTGTGAACCTGAAACTTTCTTTGAGGGACTGTACTCTAGGCTGGAAGCTTCAGCACAAAGTAGTGATGGGAACCTTTACCCCCTGTTCTTATCTTCTTAAGGCAGGGAGGTCATTACACTGATGTGATTCTCCCACATTTTCAATATCAACAGATGCTTCCACTTCCCTTTCCCTTGCTCCTTCTGCAACCCAACCACCGAAAAAACAACCCAACAAACACACAGCCCAAAACTTCAAAAGGACTGCATTGATTTGACACTTTGTGAGGAAGAACTTGGCACCAGCAAGTGCCAGAGCAGATAGGCTGCACAGAGGCCAAGGTGCAAATCCAGCAGGCTGCAAAGAAGCACAGAAAAGACGAACATTGAGAGAGTGTGCTATTATTGATTCCTAATGTTTTGAATATTGCTTGGTTGTGTGTACATTCAGAGTAGCAGTAGGAATGGTGACTGTCTATGGTCAAAAAAAAAAAGTTGAAATGGTGCAACACCAGTCTTGCATGGAGTGAAATCTTGGCCCTAGAACAAGATGTCATGCTGCATAGTGGGAATTTACTGTACACCTTCCAAACCTTTCAAACTTCTGAATCTTAAAATGTTCCAGAGAGTCTTCAGTATAAAGACTGGTTGGACCAGTTCTTAGACTGGTGTGTTTCCCATATTGCTTTGTTAGAAATTCTTTTATCTGCGGGGGAGAGAGGAGAAGTGGACATGACACTTCAGGAATTTTAGGATGGGGTCTGGTTTTACTTAAACAGAGTTGCACCAGGGATCCAGTGGAATGATTCAGATGAGTTCTGCTCACTGTATTTTAATTTTGCAAAAGGAATTCTTAAGCCTGGTTGAATATTAATGAAGCATAACCGGCATATATTCCGTGCCACTTCACCTGTTTCTTTCTGTGGCTGTTGTTTCTTTCTTTTACTGAGTCTATGTTTTGTAAGGCAAACCATCCCCAAGGGAATACCTTTCTCAGACAAATTTAATGCAACTGGTAATCTCATAGAACTAGTTTGCAAATCCAAGGGCGCTGTTTGATTCTGTAACATTAAAAAAAGAGGGTTAAAGGTGGAAAAGACCTGGAAATTTTACTGTCCAGCCCTCAGTTGATGCTTGGGAGTTGAAGCATTAGACCCTTGTGGCATCTGTAATGCTGCAGCATGAGATTGTCCCGACTGATTTGTTTATCCACCTATCATCATCTTGGCTTGGAAAATGGTATTGGATATGATCGTCATTCTTGTGCTTTGTGCTGGCAGATTATTGTTGCTGGTTTCAGCTACCATTGCATCAGGCAAAGAAAATAGACTCCTTCCTCCCTTCTCAAATTCAATTACATCTTTGGTTGCGGATATCAAATGCGTTCATGATACTTCCTAGCATCAAAGAACGAAAATAGTCCAAAGATGTTTGTCATAGCCATGGGCTGCAATATTATACTGACTCATTTCTGTGCGCAGTAAAATATTAGGGATGGAGAAAAAAGAGAGAGATGAAGCAATGTGCAGATGCTGCATGAGGATGTCTAATGTGTGGAAATAGATGAGTAGTTTCTGTGGGGCCAGACCTTTTCTTATAGAAAACTTTGAATTTACAGATTTGCTCACAGTGATTTGATCTGTACCGTTTCCTGTCACACAGTGTGCTGTGTTTAGATATTGCAATGCATCTGTTTTGACAGATACGGTAGATTTGGGGAGTCATATGAATAGAGAAGTGGGGAAGCTGAGCTATTCATAATTCTCTTTCGGGATGGCTACTAGAACACAGCCACTTAATTTTGGGGTTGGTGTTTATTCACTCAGTTTATCGCTTAAGGAGAAAAAAGTACCCTGGGACTCTGTATATTAACCTTTGCTGAAAATCTGCCTCGGACTGTTGCTGCTGCTCTTGGTCGTCTTTCTGTCTGTGTCTCTATTACTTTTTCTGTTGTATCGTATCTGTAAATGTTTTCTGTGTTCCTTGAGATAGGAAGCACGGATGTCTATTTTGGTTGACTTTTAGAGGCTTTTTGAGTGCTGCTTCAGGAAGAAAAGGTGAAATAAATATGTGACTGCTTGCTTTCTCCCTGTTGAGAGCTTCCCTGTTTGTTGACACCCTGTACAAACAGGAATTCATCCTGGGAAAAATCTGT
>JANHFX010029606.1:0-25165 GCA_027560015.1 Chloroceryle amazona | reverse complement strand
ATGTCTATTTTGGTTGACTTTTAGAGGCTTTTTGAGTGCTGCTTCAGGAAGAAAAGGTGAAATAAATATGTGACTGCCAACTAGCAGAGAGGTTGCTTTCTCCCTGTTGAGAGCTTCCCTGTTTGTTGACACCCTGTACAAACAGGAATTCATCCTGGGAAAAATCTGTGCAAAATTTCTCCTCTGCCACACCTCCTTTGTTTTGTGTTTCTGCTATATAGACCTTGTTAGAATAAGCCATGACTGAATTAGCATTTCAGAGATGATGTGGTGTCTCAGATGTTTTTGGTTTTGTATTTTGTGTGCAGGTTTTCTTTTCTTCCTACCTTTCTCCTATTAATTAGTGCTGTGTGGAAAATCTGATCTGCTTGCTGACTGATGTCTTTGTTATTGAGTAGAAGCACTGAAACAGTGTCATTAGACTATGAACTTTTATGTCTTTAAATAAATTCAGTCTTACTACTTTATACAGGGTGTTGGATGGAAGAAGCTCAAGATGAGAAAGCAGGTTTCTTCACTGTGTTGTGCTAGCTGCTACTCAAGCCATAGGCGTAAGGAGCACGATAATTTAAATTGTGGCTTTTCAGTGAAAAAAATGTGTTACAGTGGGTACCTCAGCCTTGCAAAGTGGAATGAATGTGTTCATTTGAATCATAAAGTTTGATGAATACACTGAAGGATTTTTTTTTTTCTCCTTGAAATGAATGTGTGTTTACGGTCATGTTATTATGTGTTCCCAATATCAGAAATAAAATGGGAGAGTTCCTTGCACAAAGACAGGCTGGCTTTTCTCTTCTCCTTAGTTTCCAGTTGTCATACAATCTGATTAAGTATTTGTGTGTTGAGTAATTTCTACCACTGGGAGAAAATAAATAAAGGCCTTCGAAGACTTCCTTAAAATAGTCTAGAAAGTAGAAGCTGAAGTTGAAAGAAGTCTTGTATATTAATTGTCTCTTTTTGGGGGGGGGGTGTGGTGTGTTGGTGTTTACATCTTGGTCTTAGCTCACAGTCTTAAACTGAATCACCGCTTATCCAATACAGCAGGTTTAGCAAGTGAGTTGATGTTTGTTTCCAGTTCTTCAGACAACATATAATAGAAATTCCTTTCCTGAAGAGTTGGGCTTTAGGGCAGATTTTATGTGCATGCTCACAGGAGGAATAACCACTCAATCCCAAATGACAGAACAGCAAAACTGGTGGGCAATGTGTAAATTTGTGCCATCGGAATAAAGAGCCGTGTGCCTGTTATGACAAAACAGGGTTATGGAGAATGTATTAATTTTACCTTTTTTCTGGGCATCAAATCCCCACTGATACTGTGTGATAGAGTTTGGATCCCCACCTTCATGTTTATTTTGTGTTTCAGCATTGGCACAGGGAGAATGCTGCCAGCTGATCTGGCATAATTGTGTTAACTTTGAGCATTGGCTAGTTTTATCAGGATTGGAGACCATTTTCTTTTGTAGCAATACTGTTGTGTTACCTCTCTCCTTCATGATACCCTTTCCTTCTCAGTGAAAGATGCCTATATTTTTTTTCTTACAAGACTGATAACTTGCTATTACATGGAGGCTGAACTTGTGTGAGAGAAACTGGTGAAAATCCTCGGATAAAATTATTGTGATTCTTCCTTGTGTCAAGTAACTTCATCTCTTCAAGTACACACTGCCTAAGTAAGGGCATGCCCTTCAAAGCCCATCTTTCATCTCCTTTTCAAACCAGAATTAATTTCTGGCATGTCAGTCACCTCCATGGATTGTGTCATTGTCACTACAGGATTATATTGGATTATTCAGTTATTAATCTTTCTAATGTAACATTTGGACAGATACTCAGAATTAATATAGCTACAGAAATCTGTAGGAGATACCGAGTTGCATATAGGAAGAGAAGCTTCCTTATTTTGACTAAAGCTGTTTACAACAGCAAGGTCTCAAGTAACATTAAGCAGAGTGGAGACAGGAACAAGTCAGTTGACTGTTTCTTATGTAATTGTTTAATTTTCCTTCCTTTCATATCCTCTCTGAACATCCCAGACTGTGTGGAGATCTTAAGGCTGATACAAAGGAAGTATTCATGGTGTAAAGACAGACCTGTGTTAGGGATAAGGTACTCTGTTGATTGTCTTATCGGCCACAGCAGATTGGGAAGGAAGTGCCTTGGCATTTGCATATTAATTTTTTGTTTTTATAAACTCTCAATTTATGAGCTCTTAAGGATGGAGTTAAATTAATTCTCTTTACTGGTAATAAACTTCCTAGAGAGAATTCTGGAAGTGCTGTGTTTGTAGTAAAGCTGACAACTCATGGAAAGAAGCCGACGTGTCGGTTTCTTCCTCCTTCTACCTGGGCTACACTGGGTATGGCTGTCACAGCACTTGTATCCCACCTCCCCTTTCTTCCTTAGCCTAAAGCACACAAAGTGAAAGAGGAAGAGTCTTTAGAGAGAGAAAATTACGGCCATTTCTGTGTGTGCCTTGCTAAAGCATTGTTGCAAGTCTTCACTGAGCATTGATTAATGAGTTGCCCAAAACTACATAGTAAGAGAGTGATGGAGGCAGGGAATCCCTAGTACTCTACACCCCTACTCTGACAACTTCCTCTCACTGGCCACAGCAGCATTTCTAACCTTACCATGGTGCAGTCTGATGTGTTCCAGAAGCACACGTTCTATTCTTGCATGAAGTAGCAAGCTCCCTAGATTAGACTGAATAATGATTGTATTGTTTTTTTGGTAATGGCCTTGGGTATTTCCCAGTGTGCTGTCATGTCAGTTGTGTCACAGTGCAATCATGGTGGGATTTGTATTCTCAGGTTTATTATGGCTATTCTTAACTGCACTTTCTTTCCCACTGTCATTCAGAACAAACAGGAGCTCTAATTTACTGTTGAAAATAGGTTTTGTTTTGGAGATTGTTCTCATGGAATGGGCTCTTCAGTGTTTTTCTGTTCCTGCAAGAACAGAGGAGTGGCTCTTCTGTCTAATGAAAGAAAACTCTTTATTAAGTGGCAAATTAATGCAGGGTTTTTAAAGCTCTCAAGTGACTTTCTGGCTATGGTGAAAGTTTTTTGTGGTTTTGGTTTTGTTTTTTTCCCCCTCTTAGGGCTTTACTGTGGATGTTTTATTTTTTTTTCTCTAACCTTTAGTAATGATCCTTGCAGGCTAAGTTCTTCTTCCCATGTGTTGTTTTTGTGAGAAAGCTGAACCTTGTATAGTTAAAGGTGCATCTTGAATGATTCTGTCTTCACAGTCTTCATGGAAGACTTTGTCCGAAGATGGTAGTATCAACCAGCAGGACTGCTATACAGTACTTTCAGCTCAGCCTTTCCATTACAGATCTCCCCGGTGAGTGGCTTATCGTCTAGTTCAGATGTTTGAAGTGCTTTCAGGCTGAAACTAAATGTATGAGTTCTCTGCCTCGAAGCAATCCCCACCCTAATATTCCTTAAAAGCAGGTTAGCTGCAGAGAGTGTAATGTAATCCTCTGTCTGCCCTCAGCACTTTCCAACTAAAAGTGTTTAAACACTTTCCAAACTTTTAAATTAATACTTACAGCACTTCTGTCAAATCAGTGGCTCAATGCTAAGGATAAGTAGATCAATTTTATATATAAGAAAGCAGAAGCAAAGAGCAGACTAGTGTTCAGAAGGTCATGATTGCAGAGCTAGGAATGGAAGAGTCTAGAGTCACAGATTCCAGCCTGTTTAAAGAATGGGAGTTCTTAAAACAGCTGATGGGCTGTTGCTTAGTTTTTGTATTTCTTCCGAGGTCATCTAGCTGCCCAAGATCTGTGTGGTGGTGGTAGTAAGTCTCATTATTTTAACATATTTGTATGGCTTTTGACTATCCGAGCCAACCTCTTGGTTGGGAATTCTAAAAGTAGCCTTAATAAAATAATAAATCATGTCAAGATTCTGTAGCAAGTGACCTAATTATTTGTCACTGTAAGTGGGAAATACAGTGCTTTAGAACTTCCCAGCATCTGCTTTTGAAAATGTCTTTAAATGGGTTACTTACATGGGTGTATACTTCAGACACCAAAATAAACATTACCTTGTATTTATGCTGAGAAACACATCACATTGAGGATGGACTTTCTTTTTTTTTAAACTTAACTATACCAGTTTCTCTCTGGGAAACAAAAGCGTTTGCTGTAAATGCTCCTGTACTTGGAGGGTGCAGGAAGATTGTTGGAATATGTTTAGTAATAGTTTAACTCAAAAAGGAAACTTAAGATCTACATAAATTGGATAGGTAAGTTTTTTACTTTAGTTTCTGCCTCTTCCCCTTTTGTCAGTGTTGTTCTGGCTTAGTTCTGGTAGATACAAAAATGATTTTCATTTCATCTTTGGATCTCATGCGAGTTGCCTCGATCTCTTCAATGCGTGTGCCCTCATGACATGTCTTAGCCTCAGTGATTTCACCAGGCTGTTGTTACTCACTTGCCTCTGGACAGTAGTTGTCTTCTTCCTTGTTTGAATGCTGTTCCAAAAATGTCTTCCTGTAAGCAACTGGTCACTGTATGCCTGCCTAGCAACCTAGTAAAAAACTAGCAAGTGAGAAGCCAGCTGTTTGGCATGGATATTTGGAGAACTGTGGGAGGTTTGGGTGTACAGAAGCTTTGGCAGATGCTTGAGGTAATCCCCTTGCTTGTCTATCCTGAAATCTCTTATCTGGGAGAAGGAGGTATGTTACAGAATGAAACAAACCCAGTTCCCAAAGTGTTTAAATGGATAAAAGGAGGAAATGGTGAATTTAGGCTTCTGCCTCTTATGCCTACCTGTTAAACAGCTCTTTGCTATGCAGACACAGAAATAACTGAGTTTCTATGATATCATCACTTTAAGACCAAATGGCAGCATTTATATATTTGTGTTTAATAATACAGAATTGAGTGCAGGTCTTTAGTTCCCTGCAGAGACAGCAGCTGAAACCTGTGAAGTCTACCCAAATGAATCAAGAATTTGTAGATTGACTTACTTTATGAATTCCAATAGGTCTCTGTTTGCTATTGCATGCTAATAGGAAGATGAAGGAGAAAAGCTATAAAGACACAGTGTGTGTGAAAATAGAGATTCCATTAACCTGAGATCCTGTGGCTTCTGATGCTTAAGCATCACTCATCAGGGTGCTCCCAAGACCTGGTTACTTCAGGGCACAAGTTTACGTGTATTGACTAAGGGATACAAGGGTGATTTTCTAGGTCTCTTTAGGGCCAGACGATTGCAGTGACTTGAGCAACTGTATAATGGAATCCTATGTCTTACTCTTGTTGCTATGACTTCAGCTGGGAGATAACCAAAAGCTGGAGGAGATCTGAAGAAGTCAAAGGAGACAGTATAATCAGAGATGGTACTATCAAAGATAGGGGAGAGTGCAAAGAGAGAAAGGAAACAAGCTGTCCAGCAGCAACTGTTTCAAGTTCAAAATACACTGGGACCTGTAGGATTTTTGACTTCATGTGCTGCATTTTAATTTTTCTTTCTCCATGAACAAGCAAATTTGGGACAGCTTTCAAAGGAATGTTTGCAATCTTTTAATCTCTGATCTGTAGCTGTTTTCTCTTGCTGAAATATCTGCATTCATGTGGCAAACAGTTAATCGTTGCTGTTAGCTGTAGAGTGCATGTTAAAAAAAAAAAATCTGTATACTGGTGGCATTCCTCTTCACGCCAGTTTGCAGAAGTGCTTACCCACAAGCAAAGACAGTACACAGATGACACTATTTCAGTGCTCTGGTTTGCCTGTGATGTACTGGGGAGCTTCAGGTGATACTTAGGTCCTGCAGAACACACATTGCAACCAAACCTACTGCACTTGTTGCATTGCGGTTTTTTAGTGAGCAGACTGAACACAAACAAGCTTGGTTTTGTTTTGTTTTGTTTGACATTTACTTCTGTAAAGTTAAGTGCTATTCCTCAAGGTCAAGAATATGTGATTTTGATGCTTTTGATGAAGAGCCTTGTTGGGTCTCTCAGTCTCTGGCATGCGTTGGGTCTCTCGCAGTCTCTGGCTCATATTGGAGCAGATGTACGATTCAATGATGCACACACATAAAGTTTCATTTACATCCAGTAAAAAAATTCCCTTGATGTAGAACCTCCTGTGAGCTGAACTGGAGCCGATTACTTCCGGTGCTTCAGCTCTCTGCAGGGGCAAGGCTGCAGCCACCTGACAGGGATCTATTGAAAACTCAATTATCATTCTGGTTTATGATATCATGTGCATGTGAATACCTATAGCAACACTTCCTGCAGTTGCCTTGAAGCATAGAGGGTTGTAGCAATATCTAACACAATAGGTGGCACTGGCTTTTCTACTGAATATAGGCTTGCAGATCTGCTTTACTGCATTGTTAGAAATCAACAATAGGAGTTCATTGTCCTATTTATTTTTCTTCCCCTTTTGTTCCTTGCTTACATATTATTCTCGTTTCCCTTACTAATACTGATGATAAGAGCTTTAGCAGACATTCATGATTCTGCTTCTGTCTTCGCATCCTGCTGTGAAGTGCATCCTCCTTTGCTTATGCACAGTCTGCTCATATGAATGTTAGATTATTTTTTTGTATCTTATTTTTTTTGAGTAACTGGACTGAGAGACATCATGCTACCATTTTAAAGAGATAGTGTACTGTTGGCAGAGATGTGAGTAGGGAGAAGTAAAACCTATTATAATCAGCCAGCTGATGATATTCATTCTGACTTTTATGCAGAGAATTGATCATTAATTTTTAAATTTGCCCTGAAAATAGGTAGCCATCAATTATGATACCAAGCATTGGTTCACCAGTCAGACTCAAATTACAAAACCACAAAAAGGGGTAGTATCTTCAGTCAGATATGACTAAGACCTTTCACCCAAGAGGGTCCTCTAAGGTCTTCTCAGAGGAGAAATATGAGATGCAATGATAAACTTTAATTCTGAAAGTCAGAGCTTGTCTGTAACTAGCAAATGACTGAACCCTGAGAAGACAGGCAGGTACAGACTGACTTTTTGCAGCTGCTAGATGCTCCCATGTACCATGCTGTTGTCATGACTTGTCATGACAGCATTGTCCCTGGCTGCCAAAATACAAGACTATCATCCCTGCCAAGGAAAGTCTGTGTGTTCTGAGCACCTGTGATGCAGGTAAAAACTGACTAATCCAAGATGGGAAAATAAAGATTTATTTTGTTTTAATTTTTCCCAGCTCCTCAAACTGTGGCTGTCTCTAGTTTGTGTGCTTCTACACGGGTGCATGTGTCTCCTAAATGCTACCAATGTATGCCTGTTCTGTTGTTTTGGTATTTGGCAAGGAAGAGTTTTTAAGATACGACTTTTTCTTCTTAAATATCAAATTAGTTTTCTTGTCTTTGTGCCACCATATTTCCCTTGACTCTACAATCAGTGGAAGGAAAGAGGAAGGTTTTCCAAATGGAGACAATAAAGCAAGATCCTGATGTTCTGGACTGTCTCCTAGAAGACTCTTCATCTCCTTGTGTTGACTACATAAGGATGTTGTAGAGCTGTAGATCCATGACCTACAGTTATATATATATATGAACACCTTATATCTATATAAAATATATATATAAACAGATAGAATCAGTCACCGCATTTTCAACCAGTGTTCATAGTAGTGGTTTGATTTAGTAACTGTATAGAATGTTGGTTTCATAATGATAACCCTTTTTTAAACTAAATGGTCTCACGGTTAACTCGTGATGATCTTGATAACAACAGAAGTAGATTTGATGTTGTTTTCCTTTGCTGAAAGTCCACAGTCAGCATTTGTGAGGGTTCAGCCTTTTACTGTAGACTGAAGTTCCTGAGAGCTTTTTTGCCATCTTCTTTTCTAGGGTGCATCTTTTCCCTGTTCTGCGAGTCTCCACTGCATAGGCTCTCTTGATGTCCATGTATACTCAGATTCTAAACTCCTTCAAGTTGTGTCTTATCTGAAAATCCACTTTACCAACAGTGGCAGTACATTTCTATGAAAATTAAGTCTTATCGAGCCTCTTGCAGAAGCACTGATTAAATAACCCAATTTAAAAGAAGAGCAGTGGTTTTGAGAGGAACAAATCTTTTTTACCTTGTCTTTCCAACTGCATGGAAGCGTCCAGTGACAACCTGATATTTGGTCACGTAATGCTGTCTCTGTAATGAGCATTGATACAAAGCAAGAATGTGATTATATTGTCACTCTACAGGTAGGATATAAATAGAGTTCTAACAGATTCCATATCACTTCCGAGGCTCCTGCTGCTCACTGGTGGTGGTGATGCCTTGAAATGTTCATTAAAATGACTTGAAGTGTTGTTTAAGCAGAGTATCTCACACAGTCAGCTAAGTTGGCTGCTGTTTTCAGTTCACTGCATCACTCAGGACTTCAGGTCTCTACATTTTAATTTCTTTTGCGTCAAGAGTCAACTTTGTCGGCTTGTTTCTGCACCTCAGTTGCGTAAATTGCCTCCTCAGCTGTCAGGAGTGGGTAATGGACTGCTTTGTAAAAAGCCCATGCCCTGAGGACTCTGGAAAGTTTTTTAGGGAAAGCAGTTTTAGCTTTCCCTTCTGAAGTTAGCTATTACAATTTGGGCACTGTCTGGTATAATAGCTGATGCTAAAGGTTGAGCCATGGAACCTCCTACCTGCTAAATGATAAGCACTGTCAAACATCAGGGTTGATGAGTTTGTCAGGATTTCAAGGTTCTGACCAAGCACACAAAAATAGAGTACTTGTGAGTATCCAGAGGTTAAGTGATTTTAATTATTTATTTATTTAACTTGAAGAAGTGAAAATCTAAGGGTTTCACCTTCCACATTAATTCTCTCTTTGCTTTAGTGGAGTAACAGGAAAGACAATGCTGAAAGCAGTGGCGCTGGACTTCTGTAACTAGGAACTTTCACTGCAGTAGTTCTAGTGTTTGATGCAGACACTTTAAGTCATCTGTAATATTCCCATTGTAAAAATCATAAAATTGATGAATGACTTAGTGCTTTTACAACTTGAAACCTGTGAACAGCCTTCAGAAGAAGCCTCGCTGCTTCCAGCTCTTCCTAAAAATGTATATCTTTAATTTTTCTTCCTGTATCTTCATCTGCATCATAATGTGCAAGTCCAGTACCTTGTTTGTATCAGGCAGAGCCATATAACCTTACATATAAAATGATGAGAGGGTCTCTTGAGGCTAGTTAAGTTTTTGGTCTTAGGAGTAACTATCTCCTCTTGCATTTAGAAATCTCTTATCTCCCTGTCTAAAAGGGCAGTAGAGCACACCAGCAGTTTGGATCCTTCAGACTGTAAAGAGATTAGTCACAACTTTATTCTCAGTCTTCAGGACTGGCCCTTTTTGACAGTTGCAGTCCCAGGTTTAGGTGCTAAAAATTAAAACATTTTATATTTTGTTTGCATATGGTCCCCCTCTTTTTATTGTGAGACTAGCAGATTTATACAGTGATCAAAATCCTGTTGTCTTCCTCTTCCTCAGTAATGATTGCACCAGATTCTGAGTATATTTTGTGATTTTAAGCTTCTAATTTCCTATTAGAAAGTATCCTGGCTCTGTCACTTTAAGTGTTACAACCTTTGAAAGGTGAGCTGTCTGGATAACTCTTTGGGGACAGTCAGTTCTATCTTAAGATGAGACTGCAGTGAGCTTGGCAGTTATTAGAGTTTGAATTTCTAATGACTGTCAGAAGAAAAGGGTCTCTGCATTAATGAATGTTCATGATATTTTTAAAATATCCATAAACTTGCAAGTTCATATCCAAGCTTAAAGAGTAATAGTTGTTGATAGTGACACACTGATAGTAGATGGTAATTTCAAATTTGTTTGCAGAAAAAACTCTTGTGTCTCCGCAACTAAATAAATAAACAAATCTTTCAATAGTTGAAATATGTGCTGGTGTGAGACCAGGTTAGATCAACGTTCTGTGCAAGCCAATGGTGGTGATAATCTTCATTGTTTGACATTTGATCCTGAAGAAGAGCTGCTGGAATAGCTCATTGTATTTAACTTAATTCAGCTTGCTTGGGGCAGAACATGGTCTCGTGATATGGAAAGAATCCTCTACCCAAATCCTACAGCATCTGTCGCATCGAAGAAAAAGGGCCATTTCACACTGCGCTGCAAGATCACTGCAGCTGGCCATGAGTTTGCAGTGGCAGCAAGAATAGTGTCAGTCTGAAAAGTTCCCAACTCTGGTGGTACTTTGCAATGACCCTGAATCTGCATTCCTCTAGTAAGAGCAGAAACACAAAGCCGAAACAATGAATTTCAGGTTAGTTTACGCATGCTTTCACCCTCAAATTTTCTCTTTCTCATAGTCGTTTTCTTAGTAATGTGTTGGGAGTGCAGCATCCAGTACGAAATTCTGGTTTGGATTTTTTTTTTTTTTCAATTGAAATGAGATTGGCAATTCTAGACAAGATCTTAATTGCCTTTGGTTCAGAACATACTCTGTGTTGCTAGGTAGTATGTAGCTCAACACTGCATCGGTCTGCTGAAATGAGTCTCAGGAGAGGAATAACAGGATTGGGGAGCTTGCAAATTAGTTGTGATGTACAGTGTCAAAGAAGTGGTGAGGGAGTGGTCTGGAATTGGCCTTCAACAGCTTTTTATAGTTCAAGAACAAGAGAAACTGGCAGAGGCATAAACGTAACCCATGAGGTCAGAACTGCAGTAGCTGTCTGGACCACAGGTCAGAGCTGAGGTATGCCATCAGAGCTCTGCCTGCAGCTTTAACAGCTTCTGCCTTCTCTCTGCTTGACTTGTAGTGTATGAGCTTGCTTTCATGAGTGCTAAAATATGCTTGCATAAAAATATCCGTCATATACTATGCGTAAAGGCTTTCTATAGATTACTGAAGAGAAGTGAGAAGGATATGGACTCTTCTTACTGTGTTTGTCTGGAGATGTCAAGTCAGCTTTGTCAGCTATGATGATTTCCTTGCAAGGCCATGCTCTAAAGACACAGTGAAGAGCGTAGCACTAAGAAGAGAAAGTTATAAAAAGGGCACATAGTAGATGCATAAATTGCTGACACCCCCATTGTATTCTTAATAATCCATCTCACAAGAAGAAAAACTTGTAGTGAACAGCCTTGAATTTATTTTGTATCTGTCATGTTTTGCAGTCCTGGCACTGTCTCGAGTTCAGATTTTTTCATACTCTTCATCACTCAGGTAAATTAAATACTATTGAAACAGCTGGGTGTTGCCTTAGAGAGTATTGCTTCTATGTGAAAGACAGCAGTTTTCCTCAGGACAGAAATTAGATAGGCTCCTCTGGGGAGAAATAGTTGTCAGTTTAAATGCCAGCCAGTTGAGTGCAGCACCCATATTGTCATGTGGTTTTCAGTGTTGATTGCTGCTGTTATTGCTGCAAATGTATGTCCTGACACAAGGTAGGCAAGTGAGAATGGAATGTGCAAAGGGTAAGGGACAAAATGATGTACTTCAGATGTTGCTAATGGAGAGTGCTGCATGCATTTGACCAACAGCTGCTCTTGGATCATTTTCATTCACTTAGTGCAGTAATTTTATGAAAAGAAGGTAGGCAAGGCTTTTTGACACTTAGTCCTTGTGAATACAGTGCTGCTTTTTGCTCACAGTTTTATCTTCTAGTTATTTAAATATTCATTTAATAAATATTTTTTTCTACTAAAATCTCTGTACAAAGAGTTGAGGTTGCTTTGTGTAGAACCTGTGCCACATTCTTACCTTTCTCCTCTCCCTTGTATCATTCTTTTCTTTTCCTTCAGTACTCAAAGAAAAAAAAATAGTATGCACTTAGCTATGCCAGCCAATACTTTGATGTTGTAAGATGGGCATTATTTTGTCCTGCTGATATTTGTTATAAATACTGCATATAGATAGACTACATTAAAAGAATATGAAGTGATGCACTTGTTGTAAAAAATGGTTTAGTTAAGACAACCTTTAGCCATTTCTCTTGTTCGTCTGTATTATGATACTGCTTAGTAACATGTTCACATACTACTGTAATTTCCCACAGAACATCTGCCTTACTTAGTGCATTTGATTTTTCTCATTCTTCCAGGGACTACGTCTTAAGTACTGCTTACAATGCAAATCTTACGGTAAGGTCAGAAACAATTTCCTTTCCTGGGCGGTTCTGTAATATTAGTGTGATACCAGCGTTTGACAAGTACGTGTTTAGTTGCATCGTAGCAGTGAAACGAAGTGTTCTCATTCTGACAGAAGCTGAAGCATAACAGAATCTTTGATTGGGTCGTGCTTTGGGTTCAGTGCTACGGCACGTGCCTGAGTAGCTTGCCTGTAGGCAGAAAGGTAGGGTAGGAGCAGAGCTCTTCCTTCTCCTGCTTCAGCGCCTCAAGCTACAGCTGTGAGGGGCTCTACTCCAGGTGGCTAAAGCAGGTGGACTTGGAGGCTGTGATCATCTTTCCTGCGGAGATGTGCAAAATGGATTTTTTGAAAAGCTTGTAAACAAACCAACCCACGGTGTTTTGCATTTCTTAAGAGTGGGACATTCAGAGTTCACAAGCCTTATGTGGTTGTCACGTGTTTTGCCTTCTGCTTGCTGATAATCTTTAGAAGTTAATGAGTGGTGGTTGGCCTCTGATTATATCTTGGTGTAAAGTCACTCTTGTGCTGACAGTCCTTGATAATTACTTGGTAACAGACCAAATGTTCCTGTATGAATCATTCTCACCTTCATTTTCTAATTCCACCTGCCACACAAAACCTTATAGTTGTGGTAGGTCACAACACAAAACAACTGGTAACCAAACTGCAGAAATTTTCAAAATCTCCTCTGGTAATATCTGTGGGAGTTATTTTTTCCTTATATAGGTCTGCTTCTGTTACAGATCAATACAGAGACTCTGACGCAGTGACACTGCTGTGTCTCTGAGGCTATAGAAAACACAGACCTAACTGAAGTTATGGGATAACATATGCAAACATTTCTTCATAAAATAGATGTTCTGTAGTAGACCCTATGGGGGGGGATGATAAAAGCCTTTTTCAGGGTTTCTTTTCCTGTTTCTGTTGACCGCCATAATATGTAACAAGGTAGTTCCTGCGTAGTCCGGGGTTGTTCTTGGTTTTGTTCCTTTTATACATGGGGAGTTACTGTATTCATAGTTTTGGTGGCACATAAGAAGTAGCAATTGTAATGTGGAAGTCTGAAATACTTTGCTGAGTTATTCTCAGGTTAAATTATTTTTTTTCCTAAAATGATGGAAAACTTCGTCTTTCCATCTTGGATTAAATTGTTGGGAGGAGTTAAATTTTGTATTCTGATGTGCTAGAGTATCTTTTCTGCCAAATAAAATTGATACTCCATACTATGTCTGGGGAAAAAAAAAAGTCGCCTTTTTTGTTTTCCTGCGTTAACCCCTCTTGTGTCACTAGCTTCCAAGGGACTTTATCCAAACACTTGAACATCAAAGTGCTCTGTCCGAGAGTAAATGAAAGCTACATAAAGAAGTGCAATCTGGACAGTCCTCACTTCCCATGCAGCAGAAGACAGAAAAGAACATGAAAGCTGGGAGTTGTGTAGTTTTCTTTATGTTATGTTCTATAAGGCTGAGTCCTAAATGTGTGGAGCCAATCTTGAATGCCTTTAACAAGAGAATTAGCTTATAAATCTGTGGCTGTTGTGTGCCGAAGTGCAGGATCTGTAAGCTTACTTGCCAGGCTTTAGATTTCTAGCTGGGGTTTTGCTTGAACTGAGGTCTTACAGAAAACCAGCCAGATTGTCAAGAACAGACGTAAGAAGTATTGAGTTGGAACCATGTACACTGCTGAATGCTACTGATAAGAGAGCTTTGGGTCAACTGATTGTGACCCATCTATAACATTGTGAAATGTACTGGGAGCCCTGTTGCCCTGAAGAACTGCAGTGTTTTAAGGGTGCCTTGTCTCCACCAGCACAAAGCTGTGCTAGCTGAAGCCAGTTGTTTACAACACTGACTTCAGCAGTGTGTGCAGCCTCTGGGTATACTTTGTGGAATGTACCTTTGCTAGCTTAAAGCTAAGATGGATCTCCGAGAAACTGTTTTTTCTTCTTTTCAATTTTCTTATGCTTCATTAGAGCTCAAAGCTCATTATACATAGCATGTATAATCCTCTCTAGAAGAAAGGCGATGCCACCAAGGAAGAGACTCTGGCTACAGACAGTCGCTTCTGTAATTTCTGTTTTGATCCAGAAACATAACAAAGCTAATGCTAGATAAGAATTTCCGAAGCGATGCCCAGACTCTCTGAAGGGGGAGATGTGGGATGTGAATGAGTATGAAAGGGAGGGTGTGAAAGGCTCTTGATGGTAGGATAAAAGAAAAGCTTGGTTATAACCTGAATGTGAAACAAATGGGTAAAATTCATAATCAGATTGAGTATCTGGGACACTGAATGCTGTTTAAATTCAAAATGTGTGGTTTGTCCAGTGTCTCTTGGGGAGTGTGTGGGGAGCATGGTCTGAAACCAAAGTGTTTCTTGCTTCTGAGAGTGAATTATCCTTTGAACCATCCTTTCCCAGATCTAGTTACCACATACCACAGTCACCCAGCAATAGTCATCTGTCTTGTCAGTAGTGCCACCTGCAACAGGGCTTTATGTAAGATAAATTTTAGTCCTGAAATGCAGTTCTTTGTTCACAGCCTAAGGTTTGCATAGCTCCTGTCCACATTGCATTTCTTCTGCAAATAAACAGGGGACGTGTTTTAGAGCCATCCTGCCCACAGATAGCTAAAACAACCTCTTGCTGCTCCAGGGAGGCTTACTTTGTATTGGTGCTGCAGTAATTCCATAGATGTCCCTACCTTAGCTCTGGCTAGATTTTTCTATACTAATGCCAGATATGAGAGGTGGTGAAGATATTGCTGGTCATCTGCTCTATCCTGATCCTTGTGGTGTGTGAGATTGTCCCCACTGAATATTTACGAAGGCTTATCCATCTTATTTCTGAATGTTTATCCAGGAGTAGGTGCTTACACTCTTACTTTGAAGAGCATGCCATATTCTCATTCTTCTAGCTCTGGAAGCTTTTCATAGGAGCCAGACTTGGTCTCTCCAGGGTTATGTTCTTGCTAATATTTTGAATAGTATATTTTACTGCCACTCCAGAGACACTTTGAAGGTATTGGCAGGCTATTATCTAGGCATCTAATATCTTTTGCCTTCAAAACTGTGAATATTTTTCTGTTTTAGTGTGTCTATTTCTGTGTGGTTTTTATGTTATTCATGGCTGCCACTTTTCATTTTGCTTCCTTTTATCTGAAGTCTCATGACTTTGGGGAAAGAGTTGTTTAGACCACTGTATCCTGAGCCAGCAAATACGGTAATGGAACAGTTTAGGGAGCCCGTGTGACTGAATCACTGATTCCTCCCTCTCACCCCCTTTCATTGGACTCACTAAATTGATTTCTACCTGGTGAAGTCTTGAGGGTGTCATTTATACCTTGGGTAGACTGATGACATTTAGACATATTTTGTTAGTCTGTGGGTTTGTCTTTTTGTTTCTGTATAAAGTTTTCACGCTAACCAAGCACTGCCATGCAAGTAGCTGGCACTGACCTCTTATTTCTTTTCATTGCGCAGCCCGCACATATTGAAGACACAGTGGATTTGGTGCTAGAGCACAAAAAGAGGATAGAGATGTTCATGTGTCCAGTGGGGTGGTTGTGATTTGAGCACTAGAGTGAGGTTTGGGGCCTTGTTCTCAAAGACCCCCTCTGTCCTTAGGTTTTGGACAGGTTATGTCCAAGTATATTCCTCATCTCTGCTTTTCCACCTTTTGATTTAAAGAAACCCCAAACACTAAGCAAACCAAAAAATTACTGCCAATAAAAAAGTCCCACTCTAGCTGCCTGATCCCCACAAGACATTGCAGAGTTTTCCTGTGCGTTAATGAATGTGAGTAAACTGCAACAGACATGAAAATGGGGAAAGACCTTGGAGTCCTGGTGGATATTAAGTTATCCATGGGACAGCAATGTGCCCTTGTGGCTAGGAAGGCAAATGGCATCCTGGGGTGCATTAAGAAAACTGTGTCCAGCAGGTCTAGGGAGGTGGTTCTCCTCCTCTACTCTGCCCTAGTGAGACCACACCTGGAATAATGTATCCAGTTTTGGCCTCCCCAATTTGAGACAAGGATCTACTGGAGAGAGTCCAATGAAGAGCTACAAGGATGATTAAGGGACTTGAGCCTCAACCCTCTGAAGAAAGACTGAGAGAACTGGGACTGTTTAGTCTTGAGAGAAGACTGAGAGGGGATCTTATGAATGTCTATAAGTATCTGAGGGGTGGGTGTCAAATGGAAGGAGCCAATCTCTTTTCTTTAGTGCCCAGTAATAGGACAAGGAATAACAGGTATAAACTTGAGCATAGAAGGTTCCACCTCAACATGAGGTGAAATTTCTGTACTGTGAGGGTGACGAAGCACTGAAACAGTCTGTCCAGAGAGGTTGTGGAGTTTCCTTCTCTGGAGACTTTCAAAACCCACCTGAGTGCAAGCCTGTGTGGCATGCCCTAGGTGATCTTGCTTTGGCAGGGGGTTTGGACGCAATGATCTCTAGGGGTCCCTTTCAACCTCTAACATTTTATGGTTCTATGGAAAGTGCTTGACATGATTAATTGTAACATCACAGTATGTGCTTTCCTGTTCCTGACAAAGAATTGGCTTTGGGCAACCTGGTCTAATGGAAGGTATCCTCACCCATGGCAGGGATGTTGGAACTAGATGATCTTTAAGGTCCCTTCCAACCCAAGCCATTCTGTGATTTAAATGGGTCAGGTTTCTCTGAGGCCTTTGAAATAAAATACCAGCTTGTGCAACATCTAACCTAGAAAGGTGTTTGCATGGTTTCCTTACATGAGTATTGTTTCTTTGTAAAGAAACCCAGACTTTCTCCTGAGTCACTGATCTCAGCCAAAGACTTTGCCTGTCATTCCTGTGGAAGGACAGAGATGTCTTCTAGATGCCTGCAGGAAGGAGTGGTCCTGAAGGGTTCCCAGGCAGCTGTACAAACCACATAGTTCAGTTCCAAGAGGAAGAGTGTAAGACCCTCTCAGATAACACTCCTGTAAAGCAGTACTGGAAGAAGAGGAGAGAGGAGGAGTGATCCAGAAGTCCTCTTCAGAGGTGTGCCGTGCAATATATAATGTTCCATGGCCTATTAAAGCTAGGCCATCCCTACTGTATGAGTCATAAAAAGCTGGTTGGAAACAACATGTTTACATGAAAGCTGGGAAGAGAAGTGAATGGGAAATTAAATGTAATTTCTGTAGCTATTTCTTAACTTAATTCTCCAGTGCTTCTTGTAAAATTCTTCCAATTTCAGTCATTGTTGCAGATGTTCAATTCCCATTTGGACAACACAGGGAAACGGTCAGCTGCCATCTGCTAATGTGAGTACCAGCCCTCCCTGCAGTACGCGCAGATGTGGCTGGAAGATCACACTGACCAACCAGATCCTGCATGTGTAAACTTGAAATAAAATTGGCTAGTGCCTTGGGAGTGGTGCTTTCCAGGAGTGATGCCCATCACCAAGTTGACTGCATCCACGTGTTTTGGTGCTGCACAGCCTTTAAAAGAAACCTGAAGGGTGGCTTTTGAGTATCTCCCATAGAGGAGGATGTGATTTGAAAGGCACTTCTAAAACTATATAGGTAAAAATAAGTGAAATATGCTGGATAATGAAAAGTGTTTGAACTCCAGTGATGCATTGCAAGTGGTAATGTTCACCGCTTGTTTTTGTCTTATTAAATGTATAGTAGTACTTAAATTGCTTTGCTTTAACACCTCAACATAGCGCGTGCTGTAAAAAAGGAGAGTTGACTTCACAGTAACTGTTAGCAAGGGACTCGCAAGTTGCACAGCATTATCACTGGTTTTGTATATTCTTATGAGTATACAGAGAGGAGGGACCGTTGGATCATTGAGTGTGCTCCTCCTTAAGCTTAGAAGTGCTTACAGGATGTGAGCTCCACACATTATGGGTGATAGCATGCTTCTTAACAATGTAGTATCAATTGATAACCTATTACACAAAATCAGATGGTGTAACTATAATGTCCCATAAAGCAGAGCAGGAGAATTTGGGGATATCATTAGAGTCTTAGGCCTGTTCATTTGCATAGAATTTATTAGATAAAGTTTGTTGATTAACCTAGGAATTAGACTGTATACCTCATTACAGAGGATGGCAAAATCCAAAGCAAAAAAACTTCCTAGCATTCTGACTGGAATATGAGGCAGTGTCCCAGTGTAGTTTGCTTCCACTCAGTCTTTCGTAAAACATTTAACATCGGACATGAGCAGGTCAGATCACTTTGGCTGCTGTCCAGAGAATTGCACTAACACAGCAGTAGATTCTGACCAGCTTTCTGCCCAACTGTGGCCACTCTCTTGGGCTTTGAAAGAGTGGAAAGCAATGGATTGAGAGGAGGAGGATTTTGAATCCTCCAAATGACTTATAAAGATCTGACTCTGGTATTTATAGAAAATAAAAAGAGTGGAAAAAACCTGATCATGTCCTGTTTAAAGCTTTCTTCAGAGAACCAGTTACTTAACACTGTTTCATCATCAGCTTTTCAGGATGTCTTGAAACACCACAGGTGTTTCTTGCTCCATCTCTACTTCCTAAATATGGGAAAAGCATTCTAGAGCTTTGTTCTGGAATCTTCATTTGACTTCCAGTCTCAACTTGGCTTTAACCATTTTATAACTGTTAGGCTTCTAACTGAAACACTGTTCTTTGATCAAAATAGTTTGTAGTAGTTCTTCCTGACTGCTTCTCCCTGCCTGCTTCTCCCACCTGTCTAGCCTTGCCATAATTGAAAAGTCTGATTGTAGTTTCTTGTCATTCTCTCTTTTTTTAAAAGATTCCATTGCTCTAGCCATTCTTGTAACCTGTCTTTTCAACTTTCCCAGTTTAAGCTCCTCTTCTTTGAATGTAAATGACCAGAGTGGTGGTAAAATATTTCAAATGAGGCTTTATGGATGCCTGCACTAGTATTCAGAAATGATTGACTGTGATACATAAGGCATTTGAGAGCTGGGATGTGAGAAGCCAGCAGTTCCTCTGGAGCACTTGCCTGAGCTCTTTCCGGGCGGGGAGGCCAGTCTGTAAGGACCACTTTCTGTGGTGTTTTGGAGCCTTGCCTGCCTTCTGCACTGCTAGTCTATGCATGTGCTCAATCCCATGCCCCTTGGGAGGAAAGACTGGAGGCCAGAACATTAAAACAGAAGCTTATCTTGCTCACAACAGGCTTGCTCTGAAAAAAAAAACAAAGAGATTTGGAAACGTATTTGACAGTGGTACTTCCTTGTCCCCAGGTTCAATAGGATCGGCAAGGTTAGACTGGAGCCCTCTGTCTTCTCTGCTCCCACCATTTCTGAGCTCTTGCAGCTGGCTGTTCTCTATCTCTCTCTGCAGCTGTTTGAGTAAGCTTTCCTAACTGATTTACTCATATCTTTTTGCTGCTTTTGTACTGCATATCCGTCCTAAAAAAAGCGGGTGTGTTACCTTCCCATTTCCTTGCTTGAGCAATCAGCATGTAGTCTCTGAGAATGAAGTCTGGAGTGGGAGGCTTGTGATGACAGCAAATCAAGTCCTCTCACACGCTGGAGTAAATGCAGAGTAGTTTTTGTCTGGGTTCCACATAGGTGCTACCAAGGTCAAAACACTGTTCATTTGCAAATCTGTCCTAAAGCACACACAGATGCCTACTGAGCAGCCAAATCATATGGAGATGAAATGGAAACAAATCTGCTTCATAGCTTCTCAAACTTAAAGTTAGCAGATGTGTGTTTGTTTCTTCCTCATGCTGCAAAATCCCTTATATCAGCACTCGGGACAGGGTTACAGATATTTGCTGCCTTTTGAAATAGGTCTGTCTTTTCCCCTGCTTTTGAACCTTTTCTGTGTTGGTATTTTTCACTTACTGGATGAGAAAGTGGGTAAAAAAAAGGAAAAAAATGATACTTTCTTCATCTTTGCCTTAGAAGTGTGACAGTTAGGGGCTCTTGAGCCTATACACCATCTGCACCAATGCTAAATTATGATACATTAATGCTTCCATTTCTTTGCTTTTCCACCCAGCTGCTGGAAGGATAGGGAGGTGAGGAGAAAACAAAGGGGCAGGCTGTTTTTAGAGGTGGGAAACTTGAGGAAGGAAGACCATCGCAAACAGCAGTAAGAAATAGGACACATTGAAAAGGAAAAGGTGCCCAGCAGATGTTGGCTGTGGGGGGTCTGGAGCAGCAGTTGAAGCAGTGGGAGTGTAAACACTGCAGCGGTGCTGGAAGGAAGGTTAGGATGTGTTTGGAGCTTATCACTGGAGGCACAGGCAAGCTTGCAAATCGTGTTGAAGTGGTCATACAACAGCGATGAGTTTAACCTTGGCACATACTGAAGTATTTTCTTAAAGCATTCAGTTTTCAAATGAATGTCCCATTTACTGCACAGGAAAAAATTGTGTGTGTACTATAAATCTCTTCCAAGGCAGAGAATGAACATGGAAATATTTTGTTCTTTTCCCCTTGGTGGGATGGAGACGTTTGCCATGACCTCCATAAAGCTGTTGCAATGTGACCTGCTTGCCAGTGCCCACATGTCCAGTGGGGTTTCTCAGCAAGGGGCACCAATGGAAGCTGGGCAGACATCCTGTGTTATTTCTGCTCCCCCAGTTAGACTTCTCCGGCATGACTGAAGCAAATAGTTGGATGTCCTGCTAGTAAATGTGCTCTTTCCAGGCTGTGGAATTTAAAGGAATCAAATCATAAAGCCTGAGTGTGTCAGAAACGAAATAACAATTGATAGACTGTAAAAATACATATAAATGTATATACTAATTCTTTATATATATATAAAGGAAAAAAAAAAGAAAAAGGAGTTATCTTCATGTGCAGCTGGAGGAAGGGAAGTCTGAAATAATACCTTGAAAGAACTAGGGGGATGGAGGAGGGGCAGTCATAATATTTTTTTTTTTTCTGCTGGAAATTAGATTAAAAATTTTGCTGTAACTTCTCTGAGCAGCAGCAGCAGTTGATTGATTGTTTTTTCTAATTAGGCACAGTAACATGTACATTCTGCGGTTGCACGTCTCTGAAAATTTTGCCCTAAATTAACTCAGTAGTAAAAAAACTTTTTTTTTTTTAGCGCAGTTAACAAGCAAAAACCCACACAGAAAAATACCCTTAACCCTCATTTATTAGTGGACAATTTAATTCTTAGTTTAGCCATGTTACTTAAATTCTGGTGTAGTATGTGGTGAGCACCACTTAATTGTTGAGTCATGTCAGTGATGATTTAGGAAAGCAGACCCGCTAATTGGATGCTTCAGACAGCATTGAAATCTAGCTGAAGTTGGGATACCTTGGGCACGTTGGTTGCAAGACATGAACTTGACTGCTTTGTGGAATAAGAGTTGAGCTTTCCAAACTTGCCTGTACCCGTTATTCCTCAGAGAAGCAGCAAAGTCAACAAAACAGTTTAGTTGAATAAGGTATTAAAAACAAAACACTTACCTTAGTCGAATAAGATATTAAATTGTCTACTGAACTTTTGGGAAATGCTTTTTACCCTTTTCAACCCTTTTCAAGGCAACGTATTTTCATTTTGGAGGGATTTATAGTTTTAATAATATAGCATTCCCGAATAATACTGCCATTCTATTTTGTTTCCTCTAAAGATGCTTTGGAAATTAAAACATAAATCTCTATTTTTTAAAAAATAAATTTGATAATGCTAAATTGAACATCAGCAGTTTTCACGAGGAACTGTGGTCTAGTCCATTAAAGTAGATGTGAAGAGGTTTTTTGAGAACTTTTTCTTTCCATATCCAGATCTCACCATTCAAGAGATTAAGAAGTTAAAGCTTGGAATTCCCATCTGAATTTTAAGAAGTAGGCTAAAAATTTGAGAACATTCTGCAGAAGACATATAAATAATTATTTCGAGATTTTACATTAAATTTTGCTGAAAAACTGAAGCTTTTGAGCTCTTGGCGCAGCCGTAGCTCTCAGGCTGTCAGCTCATATGTTCCTTGCCTTGCTTATGGCGCTGAGCGGCTGATGAGACAGGGGGGGAATCTCTTGGGATGCCAGCTGAGTATCTGATTTTGACCCATCTAGCCAGCCAGTCTTGAAGCTTGTGTGTGATTTGTCAGATGGTGTGTTTAGTGTCCATCACTTTTTGCTTGCGATGAATTGACTTCAAATTTAGACAACCCCAACCAGAGTCCTTCATATGTGTATTTCACATGTATTATGTGCAAACAGGGGAGCAAGGGATGTGTGGGTAATGGAGAGAGAATAGCTATCAGTGACTCATCAGGTGTATGAGAAGCTAATGTCTGCTTACTTCTGGAGTGTTTAACAGCAGTACTGGAAAGAGTTTTCCAGAATTTGAGTATTTTATTAGTTGAGAAAACACTAAAGCATTTTGTTTTCTAATTAAACTCTGTTTTAATGACAAGCAGTTAAAATGGAAAGGTGTACTCCCTCCCTCTTCCTGACCTTGGCATCCGTGTTTGTGATCTCCTTTGCCATTTGTGTCTCAGTACAGCTGACGTGCTCTGTTGAATTCTTGTAAATTTGGAATGCGTCACAAGTTCATAAATGACAACAGCAATGTAACGTGGGGTAGACACCTAAATGCAAAGGGATTTTGCACTATCAGCTCTATTAACATGTAATTTTCTCTTGTATTTATGGTGGCTTGTCTTGCATCTCTTCCCAATTTTTCAATTCTCATTGACAGGAAATGTAGCTTGTTACTTTTATCTGATTAAGTATAATATGTATAGATAATTAAATATAATTATATATCTGAATATAAGTGATTCAACAGTTAATTTCTAGTGAGTGTTAGAGGGGGAAGTCATATTTCCAATGTACTGGCCCTTGAAAGCCTTGATGGTTCCAGTTTTATTAGTCAGTAAAAACCAAGCTTTTACAATATACAGTTCTCCTTTAGAAAAGTTATTATTCACCCAAATGTAGCTTGTGGAGGTAAACAGAAGGCTTTGAGATGGAGGATTAAAGATTATTTGGAGACCTTACTCAATATATTCTAACTTTCTGAGATGTAAAGCTCTTTCAAGGATAGAAAATAAATGACTTTTCAGAGGTTGGATGGGAGCTAATTCCATATGTTGCTTTGGGTGGTAAACATTGATTTCCTGTTCTATTCAAGATGCTTAGAATGTGTGAAATCCTCTTTAAGGCGAAGAGCTCCCAGTGCATCAGCAGGGCCAGTTTTTGCTGCAGTTATTGCAGTTTACTGCAATGCTTACACTGTTGTGAATTTAGCAAGGACTTTCTTTCAGCTTTTCTCAGTACATAAATTTTCAGAGATTAAGCTGGGAAGCCAGAGGTCTTTCTTGTGATATACTTTTGGAAGGTGTTCTGCATGGGGCTATTTTCCAGTTTTATTCTTAACTTTAAAATCAATAGAAGCTTATGGCTATAAACCTCGCTTGTAAAAAGATTAATTGATGGTCAGTTATTGAGAGCAAATTACAGAAGTACTGTATTGGGTTTCTAAGAGAGACAAATAGGTGGCTATAGAACATTTTATTGCCATTCTATTTTAACACGTCTTTTGTTTCCCTGTCTGTCACCATACTAAAAACCACATGGGATGGTAATTTAATGAGCTAGATGCATTTCTGAGTTGTGTTTTTTTAGTAAGAGGGACAAGTTTTAGCATTCCAAGACAAGTAAAATTATTTTTTTCCTTCATAACAGTGTGATCTAAAGTTTTAACTTTAACAGCAGTTAATGTTGCAAGTTCTGTGTTTAGTTCTGCTGTTGACACTCACTAAACATGTACTATAGCGGACTTTACCAAGGAATTGTCTCAGTAAAGCACTTCCATTAGTTAATATACTACTTCATCTTCTGGAGAAGTGATGCCTTTTCTCAGTCTCTCTAAAGTCAGATAATATCAGAACGAGCTGCAGTAATGACCAATGCATATATAATACTTATTTGACCTCTCCTTGATGAAAACTGTCAAAATACCTCATTTCAATGGACATAATTGAATGCCTGGATTCACTTGAGGTACAGAGAAACCAAAGTCAATCCCATCCTTGTTTTTCTCAAGGAACAGAAAAGTTAATATACAATGAACATAGTGCAATTGTATTCATAATCCCTGGTTTGGCAGGTTATAGAACTACTAAAATACAGGACTTCCTCGTGCCTGTCAAAATTTTTAACAGTTGCAACTTGTTAACAGCATGTTCCTTTTAAGTGCCTTGTAGGTGAGGATACATCTGCTCATATACAAACATACATTCTTAGGTAAGGCTTGAGACAGATCCTCTGAGGGGGAGCTGGTAGATTGCTCTGTCTCTGCCAATGGAAATTTTGATAACATATTTAATAATATCTGGGTATTATTTGACGAGCGGTTTGAGTGTCTGTTATAGATCTGTTTGGGGAAATAAAGTAGAAGATTCCTATAGTATTTCTATCTGGAAAAGAGATGAGTGTCCAGTATTGAGTATAAAAGCCACTCACTGTACCTGGTGATGTACTCTCAGGTGGGGGGAGATAGTAACCTGCAGGGTCAGTTCTGCAGCAGTAATCCTCAGCGCTTTCATTAGTGCTTTTCATTCTCTCATCTGGATTATGATTATGAAATTTGCTAATGACATGAATTTGGGAAGGATTGCAAATATGTTGAAGGACACCATGAGAATTGAGTATAATCTCAGCAGGTTGGAGAAGTGGTTTGGGAGGAGGATTGAATGATGACCATGTAAGGAAAAGCACAGTTTCCTAGACTTAGAAGTAATAAAATGCATGAACACAGAGTAGGGAATAGCTGTCTAATGAGTAGTTTCATAGAAAAAAACCCCAACATATAGTCTCTGACCACTGAAGTCAAAGTTTTTAGACCTGTGGAGAAGGATGTCAGAGAATGTGTACAAGAAGATTGATGAAATAGTCCCTAAGACATCAACTGGAGTGTGGTATTTGCTTCTGGGTGTGCTGCAGGGAGAAGATGAAGGAATGGAAGAGAGTGTAGAGGAAAGCAAATTATCAGCCTTGGATAAATTGGTGTTTGAAGGAGAACTAAAAGATTTGGGCTGGTTAATCTTGAGAAGATCATAGAATCATAGAATCATAGAATAGATTGGGTTGGAAAAGACCTCCAAGATCATCGAGTCCAACCCCTGAT
>JANHFX010029605.1:0-128373 GCA_027560015.1 Chloroceryle amazona | reverse complement strand
TGAGCTATTTATATTTTTTATTTTATAATATTTATATTATTTATTTTACAGTGTTTTGTGTAATAAGTGTCTTGAGTCTCTTTATCATGTGCATTCTCAATTACACATCTATTTTTAGTGGAGTGGGTAGAAAAGTGAACTTGTTAGTGAATCAAGGAATGCATCTTGTCTTTCCTTAACTCAGATACGGACTTTCTGAGAAGCATTTAGGCTAACATTACCAAGTGTCGTGTTGTACTTAGCTGGAACTGGTGCGAAGGTGGGGTCTCCAGCTCCGCTTTGCACTTACAGTGACAGGTTTCTGAAGATAGGGAGTTCATTCAGGTGCTTCACTCAGGGTGTTATGACATCTGTATTTTTATTTTCTTCCCTGATTTCATAGCAGTGTCTCTAGATAAGGCTTTGAAAGACAGAGCTAATAGGGTGCTTGTCAACAACAAGGCTTTACTTGTTAAGAAGCTGGGGACACTTAGACAATGGTGGTGCTGCTCCCAGATTCTCTCATCTGAGTATTCCTACTTCATAGAAGTACATGTTGAACAGCAGTGTTTTGTATGATTTTTACAGGGCAACTTAAAAAGAGGTGCTTTTACGGTGCTTTTATGGTGGGTGCTTTTTAGCAAAGCTTTGGAAAGTTGTGCCAGTGTGTGAGCTGTCCCTTCTCATTATCCCATGGGAAAAGGGGTTGATGAAGCCTGCAGTTGTGTTCTTCCAGTTCCCCATGTTTGTTTTTTTTTTTCTGTCTGATATGACCTAGTGCTTCTCAGCCCAGGTCCTGTTGGCACATCTAACCATCTTGGAAAATGGCTTTTGGAAATCAGAGCTATGTAAACTATCTGCCTGATGCCTGAGTAGTTTGTTGCTCTTCTTCCATGTCCAGTCCATCACCAGCACCAGCAGAAAATATTTAAAGCTTGTACAAAAAAGCTGCGTGAAAATTTTGCAGTATCTGATAACCCATGATAAAACTTAACTTCTGTGATAAAACCAGTAAGACTGTACAGTTTTTCCTCTGGGCAACCACCAGTCATGATCTCATAACATTTGAGTGATCTTGTCTCAAAAAAGTTGCTTATGATTGTACCATTTAAACATACCTGTTTCATAGCAGTTTTCATGCTAAGTGCACCTTACCAGATGTAGGCGCATGGCTGTTAAATATAGAGAACATGATCTGAGGTATTTTCAGTACTGTGTGACTTGCCAAATCTAGATGACTTTCTCAAATAGAAACAATTTTTTAGTTGTTTTTAATTTTGTTTCTGAAATTTGGGTTACAGCTATCAGGAACATTTAGATATAGTGTGCCTAGTGTATTTTAACCAAGTAAGTGTAACTTCCTTGTTTCTGTTTTCTATGTTATCTAATATATTATGTAAATAGAAATGAGTGCACAAAACATATGTAAGTAGAAAGATAGGCAGAATTTAAAATGAGCTTGAGGTTAAAACTTACTTCACCGTGAAGATGGTTTTGTGCTAAAACTGGCTATTGGAGCTCTCTGAACACTGTTAGGACATACAGAACAGTGGGGATACCATGTTTGACATTGCACATTTAGACATAGTTTGCATATACAGACTTAGGCTTAAGTGATAGAAGTATCCTAGATTAACACACGAATGGGTGGATGTTAAGCAGTAAAAAAATAACTGCTAATGAACTCTCTATCTTTGCTTTCATCAGTCTAGTCTTATTTAGGTGTTGTCTGTACACGTATAGTGGATGTTTCTATAAAATCCCGCTTAAGTTCCATAGTCTTCATAAACTTTACTTTTAATTTTAATTATTTTTTTTTCCATTCTTGTAGGAGATTCGCAGAACATAACATTTACTGAACCTATTGCCACATTATCTAGATGTCATTATTTAACATTGATCAGATGTTATTTCAAAATCCAGGATTTATACAAAGTCTTTTACCTCCAGATGTCAAAAGGCATTGAGATCAATATCAGACTGAAAAACTAAAGGTGAAATGTTCTTAAGTTCACTGAGAAGAAAGTGTTAGACAGGAGTGACTTAAGTTGCCTCCTGGAAGAGGCTTGCAAATTAATGGTTTTACTTCAGGCTTCAAAGGTATCACATATGTTTGCTTATTAATGCCTGTTGTCAATTGTCTGTTACTCTGGATAATCCCAGAACATATACAAAAGATCTCCAGTCAGTAAACATCATCACTGGCACTTAGGACTCTCATTAAACTGGAAGTTATCTTCTCTTTTGGAATAACAATTCTTCAGTCTAAAATAGCACTACATATTCATCTGCAGTGACATTTATAAGATTGCCTTTTGTATCTTCATGATTTTCTCCCCAGTCATTTATTTTCCAGTCAATCACTAGGTATATTTCTATGAGCCCTTTATTTTTTATTGTAAGAGCTAGCTAGCTCCCTGTAGTCATGAAAGTTGCTTTTTATAATTTATTGTCATATGTGGATGAATGGCCAGACTGTACCATCATGTGCATAACTGCTTTAGTACAGCAAGGGAGTGGGTCACCTCAAAATAAAGAATTAGGTGGACTGTAGGTGTTGTCCCACGCCCACCCCTGACAGCCCGAGAAGCTGTTGAATGCAGAAGAAACACAATTTTTTAATATGAAATTTCCCCATCATATGCTCTAAATTACTGGGTTTTTCCTACCTTGAGTGGCTCCCTCAGAGGAGAGGTTTGAAGCCCCAGCTCCTCTTCCCCTACTCTGTCACGCTGTTGGCTTGAACCATGTGTAGGATTAATAACTACATGGAAATGAAGGGGCAGAGGGTGTCAGTAAATTAATATGACTTAGCTCCGGTGTTTTGGCTCCAAACGTTCTTGCTGCAGCCACTGGGTGTGAGGACCACTGGTGCCGCACCTCGGCGGGGAGCAGCTGGGGCCTCTGGCACGTCATCAACATAATCATGTAATGAGTCCAGGCAGGGACACCCGCCCAGCCCCACCACCACGCAGGGATTACACCCCATCACCGCCAGCCTAATCTGTAGCCCTGGGGAGTGCAGGTGTAACTGAGCACCTAATTTGGCCCCGCAGCACTGGTATTGGTGATGTGGAAGGGGCTTTGACCTGACGCTTCAGTTCTGGAGCCTGGGAGTGAGTCAGTAACTGGAATCCTCTTTGTTTTGGCCTGGGAATGGTGTGTATGGGACGGGAACATGAAATCAGTCCTTGTAACGTGTTCGACAATGTTTTCTACACTTCCAGCCTAATAGAAATCTTTGTTTCATCTGATATTTGTATATTCTTGTCTTTTGTCTAATTAAACAAGCATTTGGTTCCACAAGTAATTCTTCCCCAGCTTTAAAAATACCCCACTTTTATCATGTGGTCATGATGAGGAACATCTCAGAGAGATGGGATATCTTCAGATTTGCTAGTAAAAGACAACTGCTTTGGATGTCTCTACCCTGCAGATTGACCAGAATTGGGATAATCGACCACTGGCTCCGAGGAGGAGAAAGTGCTTTGGTTTGACTTTAGCAGCTCTCATTTTCCATGTTGTATCAATAAAACGTCTCTGAGAGTGTGCTGGTTCTGGCTGGGGTAGTGTTAATTTTCTTTATAGTAGCTGGTATGGGACTATGTTTTGGATTTGTGCTGGAAATAGTGTTGATAACAGAAGGATGTTCTCGTTACTGCTGAGCAAGTGCTTGCACAGAGTCAAGGCCTTTCTGCTTCTCACCCTACTGGGGGTGCACAAGAAGCTGGGAGGAGACACAGATGGAACAGATGACCCCAGCTGACCAAAGGGATATTCCATACCCTACAATGTCATGCTCAGCATATAAAGCTGGGGGAAGAAGGATGAGTTACTTGGGAGTCTTCCCAAGTAATGATTAGGTGTGACAGCCCTGCTTTCCTGGAGATGGCTGAACCCCTGCCTGAATTCCTGTTTTGGTTGTACATGCAGCTTTTGTTTTACCTATTCAGCTGTCTTTATCTCAACCCATGAGTTCCCTCACTTTTACCCTTCTGATTCTCTGTCCCATCCCACCAGAAGGGAGGGAGCGAGCGGCAGTGTGGGGCTTAGCTGACATCTGGGGTTAAAACACAACAGGGGAAAAAACCCATCTCAGACAATATACAGGAGGATCATCTTTTCTTTTGTTTCCCTTCAAATGACTTGTTTGAAAGTCTCACAGTAGTTTCATGAATCAGTCAAGCTAAATCCAAGCCATATGCAAAGTATCCATACCAGAGAGAGACATTAGTGCTTCAGACCCAAGACAAAGTCAGTCTGTTCTCCCCACTGGCTGGTGGTATTTTGGTCCTCTGGAATGATGAGGGAGCTGAGGACTTCTTGTAGAAATCTGTTGAGCCTGGGATCTTACACAAGTCAAAGAAATGACTGCAGGACTGTAAAGGTGATGTTATATCATCCTAAGAGTCCTTAATGAAAATATCATATTAGTTTGAACACCACAAGTAGTCACCTGTCTCTCAGCAAACATTATAAATTAAATACTAGGTACTACTTAATTTCCACGTGCTTGAGATTAAGCATTCTGCTAATGTAAAATGTCTCAAGGCAGTGTATTTCGTAACTTACCTCAAAGAGTTTAAAGGGTTTGGATGAGGTGTCTTTTGAATTATTGATTTTTACTCTGTTTTTTGTTTGTGTTTTTTTTAATAAACTGATTAAAACACCCAAACCCTTGCCAACATATTAAAAGGAAAAATTAATCAAATTATGACAGGCCTGTCATCTTGACAGGATCCCATGGAAAACAGTAGTTAATAAGGAATTTAGAGATGACTTAAAATAACAAGACAATTTGCTGTCACAATAATTTGGGAAAAGCAGACAGACTTGATATAGTTTTGATGAGGTTACAAATTTGTTAAAAGGAATAACAATGATTTCATGAAAGGCATTTAGCTAATATTGCGCAATATTTTGATGAAGAAATAACAATTTCATCCATGTCAGTATCTCAAAACACAGTTGTTTCCAATGTTCAAAATGTAGTTTCCTCTCCATTCTAACCTCCTTCTAAAGGCTAAAAGTAATGGAGATACAGAAGAGAACATACATCGATTGTCCCACATTTGCCGAAGGCAGTGACATTTTTTAATTTTATCTGCCCAAAATGGATTTGTTTCTGAGTTCATAAGTTTCTCAGCATTACAGAATTGTTATGGTTGGAAAAGACCTTTAAAAATCATCAAGACCAAATACTATAAATGTTTGTTTTGGGGGAAAGCCTTTCAAGTGGGTCTGCTTTGCAGTTCTGTTAATGCTTGCTTTAAATTTCCCTCTTCTCTTAGCCTTTTATCCTCTGAAGCATGTGCAGTTTGTATTTGAGTGCTAATCTTTATGGGAAGTACAGAACTCTTTTAAACTAAGTGTTGTGGAAAAGAGCATTATTAAGAAGGACTTTTACTGAAAAATTGCTTAGAAATTACTGCAAACATTGATGTTTGAAAAGAGAAACCAGTCTTCAAGAAGAACTGGAGGTTTTAGCATTTAAAAGGAGAACCAAATTAAATGCCTATAAATGGACATTTCCAGGTGTTGCAATCCCATAATATAATTGTCTACAGGCCAGATATAGAAAGATATTAGATTCTTAAAAGAAGATTTGAGTATAATTTAAGTAGTGGCAATATAAATACAACTGGTTTACCCTTCAAACCCAGGTTTGTGAATGACTGCATCTGTTAATCTGGAAAGGTTCCTGTGTGCATCTCCACCCCACTCTATTCTAGAATTGTTATTGAAGGTGCCTTATTTCTTTTTGCCTTAGATAAAAAAAAATGGGCTTGGGCTTCATGTCATCATTTTGACCTGAGCCCAGGTCCTGCCAGATTCCCTGATTGTAATTTCCACTGTTAGCTTTATCATCCTTGGTACCACCTAACCTTGAGATTTAATGGTTTGCCTGTTTTTTGCTAAAAAAGTTCCTTAAGTAACAAAAAGACTGAACCACAATTGAGCTGCTTTGTGCACATGCAGGCCTGCATACTCTGATTGTACCTCTGAAAGGCACAGTGGTCCCTCCTCATGGCAAACACATGGTGACAGTTTCAGGGATCCCAGAAACAGGGAGAGACTTGGGAGAGAGAGGTTGGGCAGTAGCTTGAAAATGTCCCTAAAGGCAATTTATCTTGAAGAAAAGTTGCAGGGAAGCGATCTTTTTTTCAAGTTTTTATCTGTATGTACATTTCATTCTTACATACACACATCCTTTCCCCATTCTCTCAAGTAACAGACTCTACTTTGCAGAAAACCATAACCCTTGAGGTCTCTAATTGTCTATGTTTTGCCTCATCACATTCATTGTGGACTGACATAGAACTCAGAAGGTATTCCTGACTAGTGTACCAGACAGATCATCCATCAGTGAAGAAGGATCATAACCCCTTGGGACACTAATCCCAGCCTACATAGAATGAGGTGGACGTGAGTCCACTATCTGTAGCCAGCTCCTGCACAGGATCCATACCCATTCATTACATGTCTGGGGTTTTATGTCCCAGATGAATCTTTCCCACCTGACATTCATAAGTGCTGCAGTAAGTGTCTGGATAGCATGCTTATCTCACACAAGATAACTTCTTACCACCAAGGGACTTGCCAAGTTAGGGAATAAGCCTCTGCAGTGAGGCTCTGACAACAGAGGAAACTATAGCAGTGGATGGTGGCAGCTTATTACTTCTTTCCAAGGTATCCAGTTTTATGGACCTGAAACTGGTGTCAATGAGCTTCATGGAGGAATGGCCAAGGAGAAGTCCTGGCCATACACCTCTTGAGGGTTATAGATTGAGCAGAAGCTCTTTCCCGTCAATACTGATGTTCCCTTATATAAAGGTATGCATAAGGCAGCACACAAGGGGAACATGATTCTGAACAGGCAAAAAACCCCACTAAGATCTTAATGATCTGAGCACCTTTCGTATAAGTTAATGCAATAGTTATAGTCTTAGGGTGTAGTGCTTAAACAGGATAGAGCAATCTTATGCATATGGGCTCATTTGGATGAAATAGACTAAGTGTTTTGTTGCAGATGAAATCTGTCCCTCTCTGACAGTTCTTTAAGCCCCTGGCCCCTTCCCAGAGTCCTGCTGCCTTCCTACTGAAGCAATCTCTTTTTTTCTATTACTACTATTTGAAAAGATGTGCATACAGGGACACTGGCCACCAGGCACTATTTTATTTCCTTTTTGACAACTCTGTACAAACTAACATATCTGAACAGCCACGGGCACTGGATTTGTATGTACAGCTAGCTGTACAGCCAGGCTGAAAGACCACCTTTTCTGGCAGTCACTAGTTCTGCTACACAGTGAGGGAAACTAAGTGCATTATTCTTAAATTTGCACAGCTATGATACTAGGATTAGCTTTGCCACAGGGCTTGGTCATTGCAGCATCCTGCCAAGACTCTCTTCAAAGTATAAACAGACATAAAACTTTTAAGCCAAATCCACTGATGCTGATAGCTTTTAGCTGTCTGTAATCTTCTGTCACCAGGGGAGATTTTTTTTTTTTTCTTTTTCCTATCTAGTTTTGTACATAAAAGCATATGCTCTGCTTGATGTTAGGAACGGTAGGCTGAAAGTAGCTTGGCATTGTGGCACCCTTAGGCACACAGAGCCCTTATGCCAAGCCTTTCATGAATAAAAAGCACTCCAGGCTCCGATTTCTGCACGTAGCTACCCATGTTAGTTACCCAGGTCCTCGTTTGTACAAATGGGATTCAACTGAGAGAGTACCTAATACGAACTAATGGTGTGGAATTGTAGTGCTGTTTAGGCATGATGTCACCATAGAGGGACTCATAAAGCGGGACAGCTGTTTGACAGATTTTTATCTATGTAAATCTCTCTGTAAACTAATTATATGGCCACAGTGTAAAAATTTGACAAGAAAGTAATTTCCAGACTTTTCTTGTTGGTTGCAGATCTTGAAATTTAACTGTAAATGTTGCAAAACTAATCATCGGGGTTGGAGAGGCTATATAAACTGAACTGTATTGCACAGACAGAAATTTCCAGTACTTGCTTCTTTAAATAGCATCTTACATTTTAGTCCATTCATCTTCAGTGTTTTTAAATAACACAAATAAGCTCCTAAATAAAAGCAGTCCACAATTAAAAACTTGGAAATTGTGAGCATAATACCAGCTAGAAGCCTCCAAATTAAATATTTATACGTCTTTAGACGTCTTGTATCAGAAGGTGGTTCTCTTGCTGTTATCAGAAGTCAGCCCTTCGCTCCCTGTGTCTGCTTCAAACGCTTTTATCCCTGGCAGCAAGAGGCTTGCTTCAAACATCCTCCTTGCTTGTCAGCAGGGTTGATGCACTTGACTCTAACAAGCATGCACCACAACTGTTGTTCACAGGCAGCATTTTTAGCTCTACAAGCACAACCCGTGAGACTCCCTATCAACATATTCATTATTTATCCAATGCTCTTCCAGTAAATTGAGACTAACTAGTCTTTCCATGGGGTAAAATACAACAGCCTTTCTTTTATTATTGCTCTTGGAGAGAAAGCAGCATCCTTCTTAGCAGTGGTAGGACCTGGACACCGAATAAGCCTCATAGCTGTTGCACTGTTCTCCCAGTATAGCATTGTCTTGTAGGCCAGTTCTTAACCTGGGGCTAACTGTCAAGAACAGAGCCAGTAACTGCACATCATTTTCGTTGTAGGTATATCTTGCACAGTTGTATCTTTAATACTATATCTGCCTTAGCTGAAAGATTGGTTGCATTTAACTGGTTTGGTCAAAGCTGCTTCAGCTTTCATAGGCAGCTCTCACAGACTCCCTGCAATCAGTAAGTCTCATTTCTGTAGAGAAAAAAGGCAAGTCAGCTCTGCTTTATTGTGTGACAGAAATGGGGCAGCTGAAGCTTTGAGAAAAGTCTTGTGATATAAATTGGAGATCTGTGCATATTGTCTTTTAATATTAAGAGACCCTGCAACAGAGAAGTGTACACCAATATAGTTAACTCAAATCATCCAAAACAGCAAAGGTATTTAAATATACTGGCACAATCATAACTTATTACTATTATGAAAAAGATAGGAATTAAATAGAGAATAAAAGGCAACAGAAGTTTTTCACCACAAAAACTGTATCAAGCTGCCCTGGGTGACTATAGTAGCCTGTTAATACATTCTCCTTGTCCTGTGCCTTTGTGGAAAGCCTATTTTTATAACTTAAACCATAATGGCGGTGGCATAAGATTATTATTATTAATTATTGTTATTAATATTATTGTTACTACTATTATTAAGAGTCTGACTTGGGTACCCCTGTGAATTCAACAGAGTCAGGTATTTTTTTCTTTTTGTAACCCAGGACCAGTTTCTCATACAAAGGTTTGCTTGGGCACAAAACATTCTATTTTGTGACTCAGTTGTACTTCACATAATGCTGAGAAACTTCATGCAAACAATAGCATTAATTAAGAGAACAGTAAGAATTATTTTTTGTGTAACTGAAATGATCTATTTTTTAATTGATTTGCTAAATAAAATATTAAATTAGGTGTGGTATTTGTATAATAATGGAATGGAGGCTGTGACATATTAATTGTTTCACATACCACTATTAAGACACCAGTCCTGTCATCTCTCCTTCAGCCCCAAAACAATCAAGCCCACTTCAAAAGCTGATTGATATAAACAGATATCTGCTAAAATTAATACTATATTCTAATAAGGATATCAGATACTGGCTTTAGTTAATTTTGGTACTTATTTAAAGACCAATCCTTCTAAATGAAAAGGCAATGAGTGAGGCAACAAATGGGAAGTGTTGGCTGTTATTCTGCTTTATTTGTCAATCGGGAGTTTTCTATTTATGAGGAAAGTGTTTTGTTGACTATTGCTACCTGAAATTATACATCTGACAATTAGATGAATATCTATCTCCACTTACTGTTATATAATCTTTGTAGGGACCTCAGCATTTCCAAAAGGCAATTTACCTCCCCTCTTTTATTCTGTTATGCAGGGAGTGTAGATGCCTAACTTTCAATTTTAAGATGAACTTAATTCCATTTTACCAGATATTGAGAGATACACAAAGTGGCTCTCATCAAAACTTCGCTTTCTGCGAGGTCTATTATTTTATTATTTTTATTGTTTATTCCCTGTTCACAAGGATTTTTGATATCCTTTAAAGACTTTGATTTTTCACTTCTGCTGATCAAAGTACCTTTAGTAGCTGCTCTGCATGCACTGACAATCAAAAGAGTTGCACAACACACTCTCTAACCTCTGTCTTATTTCCTGAGACCCTAGGAAATACAACCACCAGGCATGTGTTATTTTTGGTGTATACATAGCATATAAGAGAGGATATCATAAAATAACTGTTTTTTCCTAATGACAATGTAAATGTTTTGATGAAAAGTTCATTGAAACGAAAAACAATCACTGAATTCTTTGCATATTTTATTTTTCTTTTTGATTTCCAACTCACACACATCTGGCATATTTTACATCTTTGCAATAAAACATGGTTACAATAGCTTAAGGAATTTATATATCCAAAATATTTCACCATGATCTCAAGATGAAATGAACTTGTCTTCCAGATGTTCAATAGTCTCCCAATTCTAAGCTACAAACTCAAGATATTGCTTACAGACGGGTGATGAATAACTTAATCATTACGTGGATCCCCATGATTTCAGAACCTTATAAATACAAACAACAATGGAGAAGGAAATTCAGTGCTAAACTTACTAATACAAGGTGGATAACAAATAAGTAATCACATCAATAAATAATGATATGTTTCTGGTGCAAAGTGCCAATACAAAGAATCCATTATCTTTTTAAATAAATGACTGCAAGTGAGTGTAAATTCTGAGAAAATTACATTCCTGTTACATGCCTCATAGCCCTACCGACACAATATGTACATCTATGACAATACAGTCACCAAATATACAAAGAAGAAACATGAATTAAAGTGTATATACCCCTGGGTGTGTAATTTGATCAGTACAATGTGCAGAAAATTATTCAGATAGTTATCATTACAGTATTGTAAAACATGAAGTGCCTTAGTCTGAGTGGCTTCAGGTGAGAGTTTCAGAAGAACCGAAAAGAATAACCTCAGTCACCTTTACAATGAAGCTAAGGCTGTCAAATAAACTAAGCTGCTCAGAGGAAAAATAAAGGGAACAACAAAAAATATAAATCACTGGGGGCTCTCTTGCCCATGATTTGTATGCCAGCTGGTAATAATCCAGAAGTGTATCACTTTGTCTGTATTGGGAGTTGCTAAGAATTGCAAAGCATTAAACTGAACTTCCCTCTTTGCTCCCTTTCTGTCTAGTCTTTGAATTGAAAAGGGAGGAATTTAATTTCTATTGTATAAAGTATAAATATGGCAAATGATGGCTTTTTATCCAAATGCTTCATGAGCAGAACTCCACTTAAGAGGGGTAAAGTTGAGATTCAAAAAGCGAAAAACATGTGTTGGTGGAAATGTCAAAATTACTGCTTGAGCCCAAATTCAACCCTTTAACACAAGCTGTACCCTCAGGCAGATCTCCAGTTCTAGTTGTGTGAATGCACCTGTTCCTTCAAGACATCAGGTTTAAAGTACATGCAAGTTGTAACTCCACAATAAAATTAAGAAACAGTTTTGTTCTTTATACAAGGTTTTACTTTTACAAAAGTATCCCTTTAAAGTTAAGATGTGCATTGGATGTACAAAGTATCAAACATTTTTTTTTTTTAATCTCAGCTTGAAAAGAGGCTGGAGATGGGATGCATGTTAGGTTCAAAGCCTAAACATTGAAATAACCGGACACAAGGTTCCCCAGAATTTTCAAAAGTCTCTTGTGGTGCATCCTACTACCTTTTCTCAATAAACAAAGATATATGAAATAATTACCAAAACATCTCCTAATTCATATAATTTACATGATACAAGCTTGCTTTTCAGCAGCTGGTGTTCAGTTGTGAAAAAACACACAAAGTAAAATGGTTGCTGACTACAATGTACAGCTATTGCTGGGTGTAATGGAATGTACAACGGAGGTCAATGCAGACGTGTTTTTCCACTAGAGACTACACCTTTCATTGCAGCACTTGTGCTCTCAGCTTTACCTGGGCTTTCAGTTCTTCATTTCGTTTCAGTATCTGTTCTGATGTTCATAATGCCATCGGTTAAAATCTATATTAAAAGCTACGATGCTGCCAGAAGCCATGCCAGTAATCAGAGTTCTGAAAAAGACAGATAGAAAAATTGGTCCTGTTAATCCTCTTTTACTTTCTCAAGCAGTGGTTTACTATAAATAGTACAAAAGAGAAAAGAATGAGGCACTTTTTGCAATGCTGAAGATTAAGGTTAAGCTTTATCTGATGATTAAAATCACATGGGAGGGATTTAGTCTCCGATGGAGAGGCTGCATTTGGATGCTGACATAGGCGCCAAATTTCCATGTTTGCATTATGGTCAAGGGACATGCAGAGGGCCATTCAGTTGCCTTCTCGTAGATAAAAGCATCATGCCATTTGAGATGTTCTCGCCTATCCTGCCTTGCCTTCAGCTGCCTCTCCAGAAGGGTGGGGTCTTCGTGAGGTCCTTTGTCATATGTGCCACCCCAAGTATGCACCTCAGACCTCCGAGGTATCTCAAGCAGAGCTAACTGTCTGTGGGTAGGCAACCTAATTAGATCCTAATCAGTACCTTCAGTGCAGCCTGAGACGAACTATCTACAGGTCACTGGGCATGTGAGCTTAATTGTCCTCTAGACTTCACAAGCCGTAGCAAGTGGATAGCCACGGTTATTAAAGGAGCTCATTCCTGTAGCTCAAACAAAGACATCTATGCTAAAACACCTTCATTTGGGTTGACTAATTTTAGGCACCTTGTGCCACTGGAAGCACCCCAGGATGGCTGACATGTCTATATTGGCTGGCAGCTGGGACGCAAGACCTGTGGAGCACTCTGCACTTGGAGCTGCAACTCCTCTCAGCTGGATATCCCAGGGCCTCCCAGAGAGATTGAGATGCCTCTGCAAAGACAACTGAACTGATCCCTTAATTATAAGCTGATCACATCTTGGTTCTCCTAAATAGCTTCATATTGAAATGTAGCCCCATATTTACATTGTTCTGGTGGCAATAGTTGAGGTGATTTTCCGGTTATCACATATCCTCTAATTCCGGTAGCTGAGTTTTAAAATTGGATTAGGTATTTATTACTACTTCTATCAAACCATACAAAAGCCATTCTCTGCTTAATTATGTGACTAAAGGTAAGCAGGCTCTTAAAGGACTTTGCACAGCTTGGGCTTCTCAGACCGGTATTACAATAAGGGATAGAGAATCTAGGCTAGCTGAAAATTTTTGCTTTGTAAATAAATCTCTGAACAGAGCACAGTACTGTATACGTAAACTGTCAAAGTTCCAGAAGTGAATAGGCCTCTTCCAGCAAGTTGTTTTCAGTCAGACTAATTTTGAGACAAAAATCTTGCTTCAAGATTTCTACTCACACATGAGCAAATTAGGTATGTATTTTGTTGCTTTACATAATAGGCACATTGCATAGGAATGCTGAAGAGTGTAAGAAAAATAAATTGAAATTAATGTTGTATGGTTTTTCTAATATCCTATGAAGTCTTTGCATGTCATGAGTTTGCATATTAATAGGAAATATGAGACTGATACTCATATTTTGCTAGCCAATTCTCTGGCTTACTGATTTCAATGACATAAGACCTCACCTTAATGTTAAGCATTTGTACTATGAGACTCAAGCATCAGTAAAAATGCCGAGTCAAATAAACCAACTAGATAACAACTGGGGTAATGGTTTCGTATCATATCCTGTTAAAGACTTCACACCATAAATTCATGCCTTAAAGGTTACAGAGATGTATACTTTATGCAACTTTACCATTTACATACATTAACAACAAACTCACCTCTGATCATGAGACAAATCCATTGCTCTTATGCCAGCATCACAGCCAGGATAAATATAGAGCTGCTTGAAGTCACAGGCCTGCCATACTTCCACTACACCATTGTCACCCCCTGTCACCAGGTTCTGCCCATCACTGCTCAGGAGGATGGCCTAAAGGAGAAAAAGACAAAACCAAGTCAGTTTTTATGGAAATGGGCCACTATTACAAAGATTTTATCAACTTATAAGCATTTCTTTTGCTTTGCCCACTTTAAATTTGAAGAAAAAAGCTCCCACTCCTCTTTCTCTCTAGTCAAAAAATAAACCAATGAATTTTTGATCTCCAAGCTTTCAATAAAACAATTGTATGGTTTAAAGCATGATATATCATCTAAAAGCTCTTTAACTGAATCTGCCAAGACTTGAGTGCAGCACATAACATTTCATTGTTTGTCCTACAACACTCGGTTCCATCACTGACACCTAAAGCAGTGCAGCAATCTGCATTCCTAACGCTGCTTCAAGCATTAGTGACAGAGCAGAACCCTGAAGGCACAAATTCATGTCTTGGCTAATAAATAAAGAAGGGGCTCGTTTCAGAGCATTTTGGTTTTAAAACCTATTTTAAAACCAGATCTACTAAAAACATATTGGTTTTTAAAACAAACAAACAAACAAACAAACAAACAGAAGATTAATTTCCACTGAAATTTAATTCCAGAATTCCAGAGAAAAATTCCAAGAATTCTGTGGGATCATAAACAATTTGCTCTTATTTATTCTGGAAAAGATCATGTGCATTCTTGCATTTGGACATGGAGACAAGAGGATCTGTGTTTGAATACGACTTAATCAGAAGGTGGCAATTTTACATATGTGATTTCCTTTAAACCACATGGCAAATACATTCCATTTATTTTCATAAAGGTGAGACACACAAATGTTTCTTTGCATTTAGATTTACCCTAGTTGAATCATTGATCTCCATCTGAGCTAAGAGTTTGCCATTAATGCTGAAATTGCTGAACCGTCCTCGTTCATAGTAGATGATGCAGTGACCTTCACTAGATACTGAAATTAAGCGAGGATACAAGCAGTTTTCTGTTCCTTCCAGGGCTCTCAGCAAATCTCCAGTAATTGTGTGCACCAGACAAGGACCTTCTGTATATAAAAACATAATATATCATACATTTCCTGCTTATACAAACTATATATGCTGTGTACAAAGGCAACGCATAGTACACACATATCACATTAGTCCTGTATAAATATAAAAAGATGCAATGTTTGTTTAAAGAATTTAAAATATGCAACAGGAAAGGAAATGCAAGAGCTAGCATATTAAGAAAAGAGATGCAACACGCCTCAAAGTGGTAGCTTATTATTTACTTAAACTGGTAGGATTTTTCACTGATTAATCTTCTAAAATATTCTTTACTCATTCAGAAGCCTCAGTCTTACTGCTTTTCTCCAACGACATGAACTCCCTTTAGCCTTCCCATTCACATTAAACAGATGGGACCCTATCAGTGACTAGTAGCAGCAACTCCCAGAGGGCATATAATCGTATCACTGCGTATTTCTCCTATAGACAATGGCAGTTCCTGTAGGTCCTCTCCCCCAGTCACTATGTTATATGCACAGACTTCAGTCCTGAATCGTTTTAATAATGGGAGTCATCTGACAGCCAACAGAGTTACTATGATATCTGGACTATAAGAGCTTTAAGGAGACCAGACTATAACTACATTTACTGCAGAGAGATTTTAGTATGAGATAGTGATGTCTTTTTATTACTGCAGATGAAAGAAAAAAACAGCTATGAAATCTACAGTGTACATTTTAAGACACAAAACTAGGCTATTTCCATGTAAAGTCCTATGACAAATGCTCTTTTGAAAGAGATCTGTATTCCTACTAAGAAAAAAAAGTATTTTCTGTGATAAATGTAATGAGTCACGGCAAATTCTAAATCTTTTCTTTTATGAATCACAGGATGCTCCTGGACAGCAGAGTAATCTCTTCCTTATACAAGTGGCTTTTGACTCTAAATAAATTCATAGTGGCAGACTCAGCCACCTCACGTTAAGCCCTTCCAACTTCTCTGAAGCTCACACGGCAGCTGGGCTTTCCCAGGCAGAATGAATCCCAGCATCAGTGCATTTATCTCTGGTACAGGTGTTTATCTGTGTTTGCACAAAGCTTCGTACAGAGAAACCTCAACCCTGACTGGGTCTGTGGGATTCAACTGCAATGGAATTAATTTATTTTCTAAATTAGTTGAGCTTTGGCTTTGGAAATCCTGAATATTATAAGAAGTGATGCCTTCACCTTTAGAATATGTTAGATTTTTTAAAAGAAAAATGCAATACCTTCATAGATCAGTGGTCACGGACATGAAAAGGCACAGAGAAAATCTGATTTAGGATGCTACTGTAAAGACATACAGACTGAGCTCTCTTTTTCTGGGGTTTGTTGGAGAAGAACATGCAAGGATCAACCTGATTTGCAGGATTTTTCTCAGAAGAGTCCTATGTGTGCTGTCTCCCTGCCTCAGAAGGTTCTCAAGAGCTGCGCATGTTATTGTAGTGTCACAGCCAGCTCCCAAGGGACAAGCTCCCTGGCAAGGAGCACAGGCAGTGCTCAGGCAGGATGGCAGAGCAACACAGCCCGGCTGTGAAATGCAATCTAAGAACCTGGAAAGGCACTGCAAAGGACAGAAGCTGCAGAAGCAGCTTTAAAACAGGCATCTTCTGGATAGCAGCAATAAAAAAGGGGTTGTCTTTCTGCATTTCGATACAGACTGGAGTTTGAAGAGGAAGAACACAAGAAGAGTAACTTGGGATGGATTTGGAGTCCATTTCTTTTAATCAATTCCAAAAATATTCTGTACATGATGTAAAAGTCTTTGGTCCTCCAGCAGCCTTTACCTCTAAAACATATATAAGATACCAAAGCATCATATACTTAACGAAGCAGAAGGTAACTCAATGCAGATTGCAGCTATTTTAATAAGTGGAAATTTGCAAAATGGTAGTTGGAAATGGTACACTATTCCAGCAGTAAGAGTGCATAAAGCTGCCTTAAAAGATGATAAATAGTTGTACTGCAAGAAAAAAACTTTAGGTTCAGCATCACTGTAGATTTTTTTTATAAAAACTTGACTTCACCTATGACCATTCTGTAGTATGTCATTATGAGAGTTAATGACCCATTAGGATTTCCTGTTAAAAAGCCTTTACTGAAAAGTTTCACACTCAGCTTTGAAAATAAATGTTGAGCTCCAAGGGAGTATAAAAGATGATAACCCAGGAGCTCAGCTGTGAGCAAAAGCAGGCAGAATAAGCATCACATCCTTCTTGCCCTCAGAAGCAGCAAATCTTTTAAAAAGGAGTACAAGGATATCCAGAGATGAATAAAACAGGCACTGCTGTCGACAGAGAAAGTAAGTAGCTGGATGTGGATGTAGGAGTGGAATGGAAATGAGATAGAAACATATAAAAGAAATAAGAACCACAAGGAAGGACAAGGATAATATAAAGAAAGGAAATAAGAAGGGGGAAGAGACACACAAAAGAAAGTAAGAGAGAAGGGGGAGGAGCAGGAGGAAAATAGGAAAGGAAAAGAGAAAGTTTTGCAGTTTGCCAAATTAAGAAAAGAAGCTAGCCAAGAGAAGGCAGTGGGGGAAGAAAAGTGGACATGGAATTGAGGAAATTGTGAAGGTGGACATGAGTAAAACAGAACAAATGGAAAAGCAGAATAAGGAAAGATGAGGCAAACACTCGTTGAGGTGGATGCTTTATTTACGCTGATTGCCAGTTATACAGGAGCCTGCTGCAGGTTTGGAAAGGTATTTTGAACATCTGTATTAGCAGTTGTTGGATACTCTGGATTCCATAGCTAAGTAACAGGGATAAGGGGTGATCAGATGGCTCAAACGGTTTAGTTAAAGAGAGGCAACAACAAACCCATGAACTCCTCATTATTTGGAGTCCATTACCAGATGAAATGCCGTTGACAGATCCAAAACCAAGGAAACTGACTCTTCTTTCCTTGCCAAAGAGACTGAGTCCTACAAACTGACGTTCAGTTAAGATCAGAGCAGAGAACTTAGAGCTGGCCCTTCTCTAAACACAGGTCTCTCTCAACAGGTTTCTTCAACCTGTGGTCATTTTGAAATACTTTATAGATTTTTAGCAACTACTCTTCTAGATATGGGGGAAGGGTAGGACAGGTTGATGGGTGGAAGGAACAACAAACTTAAATTGTGCCTAAACTTTTTAAGTACAGATAGCAATAACATTCAGAGTAAGCTGCTGCCCCAGAATCACTACACATACTAGTAGAGGAGAATTTGGATAATTAAGTATATGTGGCTTGAGGGAAGATGGAAAAGTACCACTAAAAAAGGCTCTAAAAACATTAAGACTTAAACCATAAAAACATTTCTGACCTTTAGCACCACTGATAACGAGTCCCAGCTCTGCACAGACTGACACACAGACAACTTCATGGTCATGACCAGTTAGAACAGCACGAGGAGCAGGATAATCACCTGTTAAAAACAAATAAACAAAACAAAACACAAGAAAAAAGGCAACAAAAAAAGAAAGAACAGAAGAATGCCAAACCAGACCTGTTTTATAAACAAAAGAACTTTGTTGTAAATTGCTCTAAATCAGTAAGCATCAAAGAGAAGCACAATGTACTTAAATATCTCACACTCAGGTTTATATGCAAAATACATTCAGATATCACAAAGTTTCATAAGCACGGCTTCCAAATGCATTAATTCACACATTATCAACAAGCAAACTTCTTTGGTTTAGAAATTAGGGACTGTGTGCTGTTTAAAATACACAACTGGTAACAATAGATCACTGGTTTACGATCTAAAAATACTGAAAATGAGTATAGCAGATAAAGAATACAAAATGTGGTGGTATTAAAAGCAGCTCTAAAGTAAAGGTCTGTTATGGAACATATATGTCTCTAGACTTCTGCTAGGAACCTAAGGAATAGCATGAGTTGATGATGTTCCTATATTAATGGTCATATTTTGTTTCATGAAGAGTAGGAAGAGAGGAAAAACAGCACTGTACTAGGAAGACATTACAGTTACCTAGACATTGTTGATTCTGAGACACACTGCATGCTTAAAGATTAAAATTACGTCTAAAAATGGTTATGGGAATATATATAATTATTTATATATCACTATGGATACCTATGCCATTTTTATCACATTTAATTTATTAAAGAGTAGGATAGACTACTCCTTAAATATTTATTTTTTATATTCAGGAGTGAAATATATTTATTGTGGATTCAAACAAGTGGACATTTATGGAGTGTTTATATGACAAATAGCAACATTTCTGTTGTTTCTAGCAATAACACATGCTGACATCTTAACAGTGGAACTCCTGTATGTGGTAAAGAATTGCTCAGCATTGCACACTGCTTTGCCAGGCAAAGAAAGTTAATCAGTAACAAAAAATTAGCCACGTACTAGATAACACAGATTTCATCTCATTATGTATTTACTATGTATGAAAGAAATACAGAAAATCGGGAAATCTGAAAGGGCCGGAGCTCTGCCAGTGTAGTTCAAATACATAACAAGGATAAAAGAAATTACCTAGGGAACTATAGATGAATTACTGTAACATTAAGCCTTTGCAAAATAACAAAAGGGTTAATCCACAGTTCTTTCAACAAAGAATTGGACGCAAAAATCTTATTAAAGCCAGTCACCATGCTGTATTGGAATGGGAGTCTTGTCAAGCAAGCTTTTTATCTGTTTTTCACGGGATGACAGGCATAGTTGATAAAGTTGGCTATGTTAAAATGGCCTCGGTGTATTTTTTTTCAAGATATTTGTCTTAGTTACACAATGTCCTGATTTGAACCTGTTTTATATGGAGCTGACTGTGGACAACATGGATGGCATAGAAGCTGGTTCAGTGATAAAACTTAAAATTTCTTATCCATAGAAAGGTATCTACTATGAGCAATGTATTAGGATATTGGAAATTAGGGTGTCCAATTAGGAGCTGGTAATTCAGTCTTGATTAAACACTAAGCAATAAGATCATCTACAGGATAATAGAAAATCTTTGCTGATAAGATCTGATTGTATAAAAAGCAATACAATCATTCATGGGCAACTGCATAACGAAGAAAGAAAGTCATTATTATAATATTATCTGTGTTGCCTAGTTAAATAAAAACAGCAAAATGTGTTTTATTTCATTTATTTTGAATGCAGCCAGGTGGAAGGTTGAGGTTCATGGATAAGCACAAACTCTGCTCACTGGAAAGGAGATTCTGTTCTGGAAGGCAGTGAAATGCAGAAGGATTTATGGAGCCAGAAAGGAAAACTCCCTCAGCATTAACTTGCAGTGCAATAATCCTAGAATAGCATATGGGAGTCAAGAACTATCTAGCCACTGTGGACCAGAAATGAGCTTAAAGGAGGGTCACAGCTGATATAGAGAGTAAGACAGGAGGTTGCAGGGTGTTTAAAGTGGTTTTTCTCTTCATTGCACAGGCAGCAAAGCAGTGACTTGACCACTCTCTAGCACAGTCACAGGCCTAAAAGATGTCCAATAGCCCAGCAATTTATCTCACGGATAATGGCACTGTGAGGTCCAATGGGCAAATGGCTGGGCACATTTCAACCCGGCAATAAAATGCAGTTTCCTTACTGGAAAATAAACTAAACAGTTAAACGCTAAAACAGATTTAAAAAGGGAGCTACAGGAGTAGGTAAGCAATATTGTGTGGGTTTCTGAAAGATATGCAGTAGGAATGGGGGTTTGGATAGGCTTCTGTGGGTCAGTGAATTTGGTCTTTTTTTATTGAGGAGACTCACATCATATATGCCTGTTAATAAATTAATGAAATGGCTATCTGAGTATGTGACTTGGGAGGATAGTCCAGGCCTTTTCTACTCTATAAAAGAGAAATATTTTGATTTTTCAGTCCAAATTTATTCGTGTCTATCTTGTAACTCATTGTGCTGACAGCTTCAGCACTGTCTTTTAGATTCAGGTTTTTTCCCCTTTCTTGTGCTTTCCCCACTTACAGACTAAATTAGTCCTCTTGTGCTTTCCGTTTGACTCTATTAAACAAACCAAACTCTTATAAACTCCTTTCATGGGCTTGTAATTTTTCAGTCATTGTAGCAACCCATTTCTGTGTCTTTCTAGCTCCAAGTTCTTTCTTAAAATTTGTGTAGCCAGAACTGTATATAACAATACTTCTTGAAAAATTAGCATGAATCTACAGAATTTCTTTTCCAAAGCCTGATGTCATAAAAATTTTAATAATAATTCCATGTACTTTACTGTCTTTCTGAAACAGTTGGTAACTACCAACCATGGATTTATGGACTTCAGTTTTGGAACCATAATACAAGGTGGGTCAATCCATCATATCACTGCATTGTAGAGACATATTTAACACTTTCCTACCTCTTAATGAAAACAGTTACCCCAATAAATCCTAATTTCCTGATCCAGCCTGCAAGAAAAGAATCTTTCTGGTCTGGAAACTGAAGATGTGAAGTGAATACTGGGCTTGCTTTCTAGGGAAGGATGGGTGTTGGAAGAAACAGAGAAAGATGCTTTGTATATGCTCTGATTACAGGGGTGTACACGTGATGTAGTGTCATTAGACTGCAAGGGTGAACAACTGAAATTATTAGATGGTTAGAATTTTTTAAGGGAAAAGAACTAATGCAGTTTTCAAAAAGACATTTTCCTTGGTATTTCCTAGGAAAATATTATAATGAAAGCTGTAAAATGTCAGAATATGAAAAATGAGCATATTTAATTGACTTCTTGATTTATAAAGGGAAATGCTTATAAGAAACAACTGCCCTGAAACATAGATCTTTGAGTCCTGTTTTTCAGTAAATACAAATTAATAATGGAATATCATTAGAAGGAATAACAGTCCAACAGTAATTGAAAATGGGATTTTTTCCCCTTAGGGCTCAAAGGAAAAATTATTCAGTGATACTTTCTAAGGGACAAGCTGTGGCATGGGGAAGAGAACCTCACTCATATTACATTTTATTGCTAAGGACAGAAGTTGTGAACTCCAGGAATCATTCAAAAATCTAGCAAAATATTCTGTCACTGTCAACTCACTACTGATAGATGTAGCCAAAGGTCAAAAGCTGCAGCTCTGAGGGAATTGCAGGTGAAAATATCCTACCTATGAACTGAGATACCATCACTGTAAACTCCCTGTAATTTCCCCAAAGGAGAACCTTTGAACTGAATTACTAGAGGGCAGAAGGGAAAAAAGTAATAATCTGCGTTGCATTTCCAACCAAGTAAGTTTTTCTACAGAGTCTAAAATAAAATACATCTTCCCTTCTTTCTGAAAAAATATAATGCTTAATGCTATTGTAAGGTTCTTCTGGAAAATAAGGTGGTTTTGCATGGTAATGAAAAAAAAGACAAAGCAAAGAAAGAGAACAGTCAGTGTTACTATTTCTTTCATATTGTCCTTTTACAGGAATGATGTACAGATTGCTATATAAAGAAACATGAGTGCACAAAGCAAATTCCAGCTTCCATTTCATGTCTGACAGCAGGAAGTACAAGGCTACAGCTGAATTATTTTTCAAAAATAATTTACTTTACTACTTACTTTGTATTAACACTATTGAGGGGATATCAGTCAGAGTAAAAATAAATCTTAAAAAATACTATGACTTTTACAGAAGTGAAAAATGTAGTAACTTTCTTGAGTTTTTATTGTCAGAAAAAAACCCCTTTCTGTAGTTTGATGAAAAGATAAGGCAATGATCAAAAAATAGGAATATTCCAGAATATGAAGTAGCAAATAACAACGTCCACCAAAACAAGGGACTAATGGTTGTAAAAGAGAGATTGCTGACAGAAAAATATTCATGTATTCAAAATATTCTCCCCTCTGGCAGAACTGGTTTATTCACCAATGAATGTGAGCAGCATTTTTACAAACAATTCACCCAGATGAGTGGACTTTCAAGCACTTTACACTTACCCAGACCCTAAAAGGAAAAATACAATGGAGAAGAGTCAGGATTTGCAGCTTTTTTTACCATTTCTTTCAGTAAATTGCTTTAGGAACTTTGGCAACTTCCTGTATCACCCTGCACTCGTCCCATGGGGTATGCAGCAAAGCATGGGCACAGACATAACTGCATCAGTTCAGGTTTGTTATTGGCTCATTTACCTTTGCATAGCAGTCTTAGGAGAGAGATGTCTCTGGCTGCCAGAGTAGTGGTAATGCCAGCAGACATTACTCACTAGTTTTCAAAGAGGTTCTACTCTGGCAGAAGAATGGTAAAATACCATCTTTTTAAAAATTAATACTTAAATTGTACAAGCATCCAAGTACCATAATAACTCTATGTACGTGCGAAGCAGATTGCATGGGTGCTAATGTGCTTGTGCAGGACCTTCAGACAGCCATCCAGTCTACTTGGTACAGACCACACTGGTGTCTATTTTCAAACTGCTGCCCTTTCAATGTTAAACTAGGGCATGTTATAGAGTATTAATATGTAGAGTGATATAAAAGAGTAAGTAAATATTCTGACTTCAGAATAAGTAGTCTTTCAAGACAGAAGCTCACAAAACTTGTGATGTTCACAGTTTTTAATTGTTTCAAAAAATATGTTATGTAGAAGGAACACATAAAGGTACACTTTGTGACAGAACTGTAAAAAGAAAAGTGCAGGTTAACTTGCTAAAGCTCCTTTATGGTAGCACTTACCCCCCCTTTCAGATATGCACAGAATACACTCACTGTTCGCACCTCTGAAGATTATGTTATAAAGTTAAACAAAGCCAGTTTAGAGATGATAGACACAATATTTTCCAATGGTCAGCACAGTTCCTGTTAGAAAAAGCAGGGTTAACTCTCACACCTCTTGTGGCCATCCTCTTGGAAGCTACAATAGGTAATGAGAAATGTCAAGTCCCAAGATCAATGAAATTTCAGGCTCTAGGGACAAAGCAGGAATAGCATTGATCCTTTTAAAGAACACCAGTCAGAGGGCGAATGTAATATATTGCACAGAGAGGCTCAAGAGGATAAGCGGCCAAGTCCAACATACTTACCTGACAAAAAATTCAATCAGCTTTTAACACAAGCTGCCTACCCTTCCTTTCTTTCATGTAGGAGTCTGATTCCAATTAAAGTGTGCAAATTAATTTTTATCACTTCCAAATTAGTTTCTGAATTTGTGTCTGTTTCAGATGAAAGCATCTGTCCCTCACTTTTTTGCAATTCTATCATCCATTTTGGTATCTATTCAAAGACGCAGAGGTAATTCTCATTTTCAAAGTCACTTGTTTGAAAGAGACATTCAATAAAGCAATCATAAAACATAAAAATAAAACAACTAAAACAATAGATGTTGAACTCCAGGGCATATCATGCATTCGCTTTGCACCTTTTTGTGATGACTAATACAGTTGCTATGTGAGAAGAAATTTGTATACAAATTAGCGCTCGGCTAAAACTAATCCCTATATATCAAGAGACAAAATATCAAAACACAAATTGTCAAACTCCATCACAAAAATTTTTCTACTCAACCTCTTAGAACTGCAAAGATTTACAGCTGCCAGATCCCGTCAAAAAATTCAAATAAGCAAACTGTGTCCTTTGTATGTGCCACGTCTTCCTACAAGAACACAGATTCCTTTCACTGTTCTATCAACTCCAGCAGATTTATATAACATAGTCATCAACTTAATAAGGTGGAGATTCAGATCACCTCTTTCAGATGGGCAATTTTGCGTCAGAAATTAGGTATCTGACTCTGGCAAGACGACTAAGCTTCATTCAGTTCAGTGTTTTTCCCAAAAGTAGTACTTACCTAAGCACGGATAAAGAAATAAAGGGGAGGCTCAAACATACATAAACCACTGCATTTAGCTTCCCTTCAGCCTGAGGGAATTCATGTCACTTCTCCCTCTTTTCAGGAGCTTTCCTGGGCACCAGCCTCTAGTCTAGGCTGGAAAGGGACATTTTCTGTTATCGTTACTGGAGCTTAGCCATTGCATAGCCATGAAACTGAGATTCACTGGACCAGAGACAGTACATGTAGGGAGAGAATTTGCCCTACATACTATTGTTGAAAGGACGCAGTTTTGTTTTCTTGATTTATCTCTATTTCTATCCAATCATCATGTCATGTAAGATCCATAAACAAGAGCAGAGAAAAGACTTGTGCTTTCCACTAAAGCAGGAGGTTCACAGGGGTCCCCTCCCACATATGCTTGTAAATATGGGAAAGTGGGTTTGAATTCCCCCAATCTCTAGAGGCCAAGAACTTTGTTTTCCACTTCCTGGACAAACTTTTGATCTAGAAGGTTTTTTACAAACTATTTTTGAAAGCTACTCCATGGAAAACATTGTATTTAAAATCTGGTAAAACTTTAGTCTCCTTACAGCAGTTGTGAGAAGTGTCAAGAAATAGTGACAGGTGCAAAGTGAACCAGAAACTCCTCTTTGGTAGTTACCGTAGAATGAAAGTGTTAACTTGAAAACGCATCGATTGGAAAAAATATTTTGAAATTTCAAAATGAAGTTCACCGTTCTCTCACAGGCAAGTTTTCTACTGAGCTAAAGGAGTCACTTGCAATAGTCTTATCAAAGACACAAGCTTTTTCACAAGTCCCTCTCTGAGCATGTGCTGGCACAGGTATTTCAGCAGAAGGCTCTACCCAAGTCCAACAGGCTAGGTTATTAACATATGTGTTGTTTAGCAAAGATTTTACCTAATTCATGGATTCTGGAATATGGAATTTAGTAATTGGTAAGGAGTTCTATTCTGATAGTCTTTTGCCCCATTTATTTCACAATAAATGATTGTGTTTGCTGTTTTCCGATGAAATGGTATCTAAATTTTTCTATACAACTGAAATTTACATAAACTGCTCAGGACTGGGGGCTTGCTTTTTCCCCTCCTTAACATTTTCTGAAACAACTAAAGTTCCTTTTGGTAATTGGATGCATTGAAGCTGAAATTGATAATTAACTGTCTTTCAGCTTAAAAGATCATTATAAAGTCAAGCATCTAACCCAGGTAATTACTATACCTGACATTTTCTTCGAATTCTTCACCTTCTTACAGTCTGTGGTATAAAATACCTTATCTGTGTCTCCAGATGACAGCTTCTAAAAAACTAATTCTCTCTCTCTCTCTTTTTTTTTTTTTTTTTTTTTTTTCCCCTTCCTGAAAATATCATCTACATCTTTCCGGAAATTCATTCTAAAGATGCTAACTAATTGGATTTGACCTACAGTGAACATCTCACTTTCATTTTTCCTACAAGGTAAATCCTAATCTTCTACCAGTGAGTGTGGAAGAAGAGTAGATTAGGAAATATTTACTTACTACTTCAGTTGCTATGTAAAAATTCAAACATGTTTTCATAAGGATTATTGAGAATGCTTCACTCCTGAAAATTAGTATACAGGGACTCAGTCACATAACAACTACCGTGTCTGTTCATTGTAGCAAACAGAATCTGGTAGTCATTACTTCAGCAGAAAGATTTAGTAATTGTAGAAGTTTTAAAAGGCAGAAGGTCCTTAAGGCATTTAATCACTGGTGTATATTCATGAAAAGTCCAAGTAGTTGTTAATAAGGATTTGTTTACCACACATGAAATTCTGATTATAGTTCAGTACTAGTATCTAATTAGTATATCCATGGAAACTTTAAACTAATGAGTAGAGATAGAAATAATAGTGATGACATCACTTTTTCTTCCTCAACAGGAGCCTTTAACATGTCTTCAACATGAGTAACAAGAATCAATATATTTTGAATCTACTGCAGTGGACTTGGGTGTTTCATCTTCCAGAGTTCTGGAATGCGTGTGATATTACATTTGCCTGGACGTGACCATTGGCAGCACAGTTTCCCATTAATCTGACTATAAGGCCTTCACTTCACGCAAACAGCGCTTCATCCATATAGAGGTAGAGACAGAGAGCAAATCATACAATTCATCTTTATCTTCATTTATTTCTGCCAGCTGACTGATATCCTTTCTTCTCATAAAATTAAAGATCCCCAAGGCAGACACTTCCAAAGTTATACAGCTAAGTTATAAAACCTGAGATTCCAAAAAGTACCACTTTCTTGTATTCAGATGACAATAAATCTATCTGCAAAAAAATTGTATCAGCCAGTAAGGAGATACTAATGGCAAGGCTGTCCAAGCACCATAAAACCAAAAGAAGTAAAGAAAAAGTCTTACATTTTTTCTTTAATGAAAGAAGCAAGCTCTTATTTTTTTTTTTCCTGACTCTTAGCACAGAAATTACTAGACTTGATACGAATTACTAATACTTGATATGAATGACTAGTATTTGATATGAATGAATAGGCATTCAAAGAAACAAAATTATGTCAATATGTTCTCTCTCAGTTATAAAAGAAAAAGAAAGTCAAGTGAGAAAGTGAGGCTTCTACGTGTCTCCCCTTTGCTCTGCTTACGGATATATGTAAGAAAATTAAAATACATTAAAAAATCTGCTGCTGTGAAATTAACAAAAGATTTACTTTGTAATGAATAAAACACTTTTTTACTTGACATTCAGTTGAAGAAATACTTTCACTTAGATGTCTGTAACTGACAGGTCTACAACTGCCTCTAGTCAGTACTTGAACCAGAGATCAAAATTGATAGTGATGGATTCTTCCATGTTTATCTAAAGAGGCAATATCCTTGTGCTGAAAATAATCATCAGAAGTCCAAAACTGCTTTATTTAAAATGGATTTAGTGTTGTACAAAGCAGCCCTAATATATGGATCAAAGTTGCTCTTGTGTTTAGCTGTGGTCATATTTCTGGCTTGTGTGAAGGGATCTTGCAAATTAGTAGTGCACTTTAAGTACCCTCAATTATTATATTATATTGCATATTATAAAGTTATATATTGTAAATATATACTACATTATTATTATTGTCCCCTTCACTCTGGAAAGCACTGATAGTTAGTCCTCTGAAAATTATATGTAAACTCTTCCTGACATTTTATTTTTTTCTACTTTTTACTCAGTCACATTGCTTCTCCAAAGGTTTGCTTGCTATAGAAAGACCTTTCTCAAAGAGATTCATTTAATTCCATGGCATGTGAGACATTCTTTTTCTGAAGAGGCAAGCAGCTGATATGGCATGCTGTAGCACAAAAGGAGTAAGTTAAAATGCCAAAAAATATTTCTGGAGAAAGGAAAGTCAACATATACTGATATACGTCTTGTCACTTAAAGGCCATAACCATCTTGTTCCAGTTTGTGATGACATGCTACTGTAAGTGATGGAGGCAATTATGAATTTAAGTATTACTCCCATACTATTATCTGCTACCACGCACAGATTGTTTAAACACTTTTTTTGTGCTGTTACTCTATGAATTGCTTAGCATATGGTGCTCTTCTTATACCAACTTTCAACCTGTAAGTGAGGTAATTGATATATTTGGTAATACCTTCTGAAGCTGACAGAAGGAATGCTAAAAATGAATAGGTGTGACAGAGGATCTCCATGGAAGGTGTTTTTTTACTGGATACTTACTGCTATTTGGATTGTCACCTATAATATGATGTCGGCCGCTCCAGTACCAAAGCAGCAAGGTAGCGTCACGAGACCCAGACACGATGTAGCAATCGCCACCAATATAGGACTCCGATCTGGCAAGGCAAGTCACAACATCCCAGTGGCCAAACACAATCTGAGTTAATTTTCCTGGTGGGAGTGGAAAGCGATACAAATTCAGGGCAAGTACTTGCAGCTTTTAGAAATCCTTAATGAAATCATTAACAGGTATTCAGAGCAAATGTAATTTTTGCCTTATGTCCCTTAATTAGACTTCACTACATGCTACAACAAAATAAAAAAGATAAAACTTTGCAAAGATAAAACTTTGGGTTTTTCTCTTTTTATGTTCCTACCGAGGGCTGTGCTTTGTGTCAATCCATAGTCTAACCCTCATCTCCAAATATCAAGTCAGTGCTGCAGTCACTGAATATTAACTGGAATTACTGCTCCATCAGTATTTAAGAAATGGTGTTAAAACACTACTTGTGAACTTCCTGAATTATATGCATAAGACAGCACGTGAACTTTTCCATAATGTTGTGACATTATTATATTAAAAATGTATATTTGTGCTATGTTAACGTCAAACTAAGATTTACTATGGTCATCACCTCCTTTCTATTACTGCAATCAGTTTTTAGCAATATATTGAATTATATATTAGTAAAGCAATAATAAATTGCCTGTTATCATTTATTGAGGGGTAAGCACAGGCATTAGATATGGTAATATTAAGGCAACCATCCACTGTGACCTAAGAAGAAACAGGTTGTTCTATTTAGGGTCACCTGTTTCTGTGGAATAAACTCGAAAGCTCTTGTCCCAGAAACCACAGATAAGAATGTAGCGATTATCTGCTGTGACCACGAAGCAATGTGCATTGATCTGGATGCTCTGATCCACAAGGTCTGTGATCTGCCGCTTGTTCACACCAGAGTTATTGGCTGTAACGAAATGCAAAACACATTTTACAAGTAAGCCATTCCACCACCTTCCTGTCATCCACTTACAGGAGAAAATGAATATATTTAACTTTCAATGAACTGTGAATTTGTTGTTGACTAAGCATTTTGAATACGAACATTTAGAGCTGTCTATATGGGTGTCAGAAATACAAAATTATCCTGAGATTTCTGGTTTCTCTTTGAATAAGACAAAAGATTTTACAGGAGATGACAATTTCTAATAAACTGTCTGAGGCACTGCATAATACGTGGTAATATTTTAAGTGCTCTGCTGAAATAGTCTCCAAAATCAAACTGAACTAGGGAAAAGTCATGGAAGTCCATTTAAAAGATCAAGTCAAAACTAACAATATTGCAGAAAGTAATTTCTTGCTGGTTGGTATCTCTCCTGAAGAAAATACCTCAGCTGGTGTTGCGTGACCTTGACATCCCCCATACCTGTAGATGCTTACCCAGATCAAAGATGTAAGGATTCAACCAATGAAGCTATTAAAGGCTAACGTGCTTTTGCAACACTGTCTTACCACCTACCCCTCAGACAGGGAGCCGGGTCATGGGCAGAGGCAATGCCACCTGGAAATTGCCCCAGGCGGAGGGAAAAGGAGCGGTTCGTGCAGAATCCCACCACCCTGACTGTGAGACAGAGCTGTTAGGAAGGACTGGGATTAACCAGCTAACGTGCTCTTTACTTCCCTCTGACAAAACCGGCAGGATTTGGCAATACAATAAAGGTGTGTTCCCTCTCAGATGATACCAACTTTCTAAAAGTTCAGTATATAAAATGAGTTAGCTATCTATGCTCCCTCTGTACTCACTGGAGAGAAAGACATCACTTTACATGGCAAGTCATCTCATGCTGTAATAGCTGTCCAGGTGCTAGACAATTTCAGAGGATGGTTTCTCGTTCTACAGTAGCTATGGAGGCAATCTTGACAATTAACTTCAGCTAACTGAACTTAAGTGAGATAAAACTCACTCTGAAAGACACATTTCTCCTCATGCAGGAACATGGCAATGCAAATAATATTCTGAAATTTCTGTTGTCCCTATTTTTTTATCTACTTAAATTGTTCACAACTGCATGAAATAAGTGACTCAAATAAAAGAAGACCCTGTTTTAAATTGGCTTGTAAAATTTATTACCATGGTTATATACATTCCAAGAACACATATTTATATCCTCAGACCTTCTATGTCCTTCCACTGAAAGCTAATGAATAACAAATTACTCAAGTATCCAGAACAGGTGGGCACAATAATTCTGCCCTAGATTTTGAGAGGAAAACCTGAAGAGAAAACCATTGTCGTTATATGAGCAAATGAAGCATGCAAAATGAGAAAGATAAGTCTCCTGAGGTTCTTGTTTATAAATCTTTCAACTGCGAATATTGACACAGGCGAAAAAGGAACGTTTCCTTCTGAAGATGTTTAAAAATACATTATTTTTTTCTCACCAATGCTGCAAAATTGTCTCTATTTCTCAAAATACTTCACTTTCTCAAATATTTCTGGGTTTAAAAAGAGAGTCATGCACCAATTGAAAATCCAGTCTTTATTAATTTAGCAATGCTGACTAAAACAATCCAAATCAGAAATCGAATCAGAAGAAATGGATTTTCATCTGCACTGATATACACAGTGCTGGCTGTAAGAAATGAAAATATGTGAACTCTACCAGACTCTCACATTTTATTTTACTAATGTGACCTGATAAGGGAACAGAATTATAGATATGGGCTGACAATGTAACTGACTTAATTGGTTGTTTCTTAAATACCAATTGCTGGTGATGTTAATAAAAGATAGCACTCATGTAATTCATTCAGCCTCAGTAGCTAATGTTTTTAGTTCTCCAGGACTGACAAGAATAAATATTTTCCTATCTTCTGTGTTAAATGAAGCATAATATACAAATACAGCTTAATCAATAATTCTTGAAAATGCTTGTTTTCAAATATATTGCCATCTTTTCATCTTGACATACCAATCAATGGATCCATTTCAATTGGAAGATGATGGGCTTGATCCAAAGAATATCCTGGGGCTCCCCGAAGACCTACACATGAAAGGAAGAATAAAGCACGTAGGAACCTTGTTGTCTAAATATTTTAAAGATTTTTCTAGGTTTAAAAGTGCATTATTAGAATATTATATATATAAAAGGTAACTTCTTACTATTGCTTGTTGTATGAATGTTTTAATATTACACAATCTGTGCTATACCAGTATGCATTTGTAAATTTTTCAGTTACGCAATAGTAACTATACCTCTGTGAGCACTGATTTCATCATGGCTTCTCCAGACACAAACATTCCTTAAATAATTCCTTTAAAATAGTGTAACAGATTTATTTTATTTTTTTTTTATTTGAGCACTGAGTGAGATCTTAGGATAGCACAGAAAAGAAAAAGAATTGGATTAAATATTGATACGAGTTTCTTACATATAGAAACCTGTAAGTGACAGAAACTTGGACCTTTTCATGAATTTATCTAGAACTTTTAGCTCAGAAATTGTGAGCTACAGTAAATTTGCCACATTTTTTTTTTCCTATTAGTCTATCCTGAGTAGTCGTTAAGCTGTTCAAATGAGCATCAGTGGCTTCATATTTAATATCTGCTCTCATGTACAGATAGCATTGTTTTGGCTCTTCTGAGCACCTTCCCTATCATATATATCATAACAGTCACCGTTCTAAACACTATTTTTGCCAGGAACTGCCATGTTGCCCGAGAATGTCCTCCATAAGAGAGATACAGAGTGCCGGAGAATAAACTCCATTTTCTGCTACTGTAGTAGACAACTAGAGGAGGTAAAAGAAAACAGGGTCTACAGCTGGCCTTGAAAATCCAGGATACTGCAATATTAATGACCTTGAATTCTTCCCAGTAGATTCTGGGTAGGAATTTTGGCTTCCCTTCACTCGACATTCTGGATGAGAAAGGAGTACTTAGTTTATTTAGTCCTTGAGGACTAAATAAACCTCCTCAAATGGAGGAAACTGAATGATGATGAGTAAAGAGCACTTGGGCAGTGTCTCTGAAAAATCCAAGGGAACTAATGAAGAATTAGTCAATCAGTGTTGGTCAAAACCATAATAAAATACCAGGGGACAGTTTCTGTACCTCTGAATCATTTCTGACATTGGGCTCTTCCACGGAGGACACTGTCACAAAATACGTATTTTAAATATTTTGGGTTTTTTTTTTAATTCCCTCTGAATGTTTCCCTTTCATTTTAAAGAATTGGGCAAAACATTTTTACATCTAATGCAGTTGCACCTGATAAGAGAATCTCAGCAGGAAGCCACCATAGAAAAGGAAACCTGTTGATTCCCTCATATACCTCACAATTCCACCACTTACTCAGCAATGTCTGGGACAACCTCAGCACCTACATCTCCAGGTGATGACACAGGACAGTCCTAGCAGCAATATGGAGAGGCGAGCAGAGGGGCTGGAAGGGAAATTTGGGATGACCTTGGATGGGCTTTTGGGAGGGAATAAGGAAACTTCTTTTCAGAGCAGTCCGGCGTTCAGCTGCTAAGGCTTGCTTAGGGTCCCACATTAACAAAGGATGACCCAGGGGAGGGCTTATGACAAGATTCTGGACAGACCTGAAATCTCTGTCAAGCAGGAGACAGTGATGTATGCTGTCTAGCATGCCAGCATGTATTCCTGAAACCTGGGACATATTAATATCGGCTGTGTCAAGTACTGCAGCACTCTCCTGAAAAGCATTATATCAAAGGCTGATCCTGATGTAACCACAAATCGATTGGCTGCCATGGTGATGTGCTGCTGTTAGGAAGAGTGTTTCTAGGAATGGCACTAGAGAAAACACAAGCTTTGATTATTTGACACAAACTAGAAAAAAACAGTAAATTTTTGTTCACAGGCAGGTGGGTGAGATTAACCCACATCCAGCTAAACTGCACTGGAAATTAAAGCTGCACTGTTGAGGTCTTCATATTTGAGTTAAACATGCCCATGAGAACCTACCTACTGTGTTGTGCCACCGATTGACTGCAAACAACCTGCTGCAAGTGACGGTCACCACCGCAGGAATGGTCAGGTGAGGCAGTGTGTTGGCTGCCACATGTGTAACAGGGGAATTTGATGGGAACTTCAGCACCATGATGACATCCTGCTGCATCTGATCTTTAAACATGAGGGGGCTCTGTGGAAGGAAACACTGTTGAGTAGAAAGGAGAAGAGAGCAGAAGAAAACAGAAGGGATAACACAATTAGTGAGGAGGTCTGAGGGAAATGAGGTTAAAAAAGAGCAGGCAAGAGCGTGCACATACAGGGAAAACAACACTACCTGCACATCTACACTAGTGATGGAGGAAAGCAAGATCAGAAGCTATCGGATCATTACACGAGGACAAATAGAGAATAGGTGTGGTAAGGGTTATCATTACAGGGCACAAAATGACCATTAGCATTAATTAATGTACAATAAAATGTAAAATTATACAGCAGTTACTATTCATGCAATGGAGATGAGTCAACAGTTAATCAATTAATGCATCATAAATATAAATGCTATAAACTACAACAGTTGAAAAAAGAAATTTCAAGAGGGGGTTAAAAACTGACACATTTTTCATTTTTCTTAATGAAGTCTTTATATGAAATACAGCACTTCCAAACATGGAAAATTTAATTCTATGTAAAGCATCTACTTATTGGGGAATCTGTAATTGTAAAATTTTTGATGATTCTACAAGTGACATAGCTTTTTGTACATGGAGAATGATACTGTTATTAAACACTGGTTTGAATGTTATCTTTTTGCAACCACTGTCACCAAAAAAAATAAAAATTCTAGAAGTTCAAATAATCCTTTCTACTTATCACTTTAAATTATTATTAAAAATGTATTATCCGTATCTTAAGAATATAAAATAAACATGTATGTTTGACATCTAGGCATTACTTAAAATAACACAGCTAACTCTTCCAGATCAATTCCCATTTTCACAGTATACAACTTGATAGAGTGATTTCCTTGTAGATAGATAAAATGATTGAAACCGCTGCAAGTACTACTGATGATTTGCAAAACTTAAAATATTTAGCTTTAAGCATTTAATCAAAGGCTGAGAGAAACACAGAGAAATGTCTCGTTGCCTGGCTATTTCATAACATTCTCTGCAAGAAGCACAAAGAAAAATGCATTAGGAATGCATTTTGGAGTTGAAACTGAAATTCAAAATATACATTGTATTGTTCCAGGGGAACAGGCAGAAGGATTCCAGCACTATTTGAACTCCACTACTTCATTTTTGTCAAGCAGGCATTGTTCATAAATCAGCCCTTAACAATGCATCCTCTAAAACAAAACAACATTCTCACTCTAAGAAAAGCCTTCCACTACTCGCAGAAATAAGAATGCAAATATATATTTATCAAGTGTATATTTATGAAGATAAAGGGCTTTTTTATACAGTATTACACAGGAAAATCCAGGACTATAGGAAGCTAAATCTATTCAAACCTCCACCTTGCTCTTCTAGAGCACTGTGAACTTTTTCGCTAACAGGAGAAAGTCCAGCTGCCTGGGCAATGAGGGCATGAAAAGTGTTGCTTAATGGGTTCTTTATGACCTAGAAAGGTTCCTCAGGTTCAAAGGGAATGCATTCCCAGCCAGCAGTTATGTCTCACCAGGTGCATGGCAGAGCTCCGAGGTGGATGGGGCTCAATGAGCAACTGCGATGGCGTCTGTCCAAAGTTCTGTATCTGCGCCTCCATGGCCTGCGGGCAAGGGAGAGGGACTGTCATGAGCAATATGCATCAAGGAGAGAGGTCAACACACTGTGTGACAATGCAGGCATATCCCAAGTCAGCCATGAAAAAAGTCCAGAAAATTCACCCGGTGCTCTCCTCCCAGGCTGCAGACTCATCCAAGTGTTAGTATTTTGTAGACAAGCTTTGCTTCTCCTTTCAAGCATGCTTCAGTTAACCAACTAACCATTCTCATTTCCAGTAACTGGAGTTATATGTGAAAATGTTAACCTGTGAGGACATGCAGTTCAGGTCTTGACAGACCTTTTTTTTTTTCTTCACTAAAAAGAACACATATACCTTAATAAAGTCCTTTGTAAGGAGGAAAGTATGAGGATCTCTAATAAAATAAGCCTCTGGAATCTTAAATAGGGGGAAAGAAAAGTAAACTGAGAAAAAAAAACTCATGTGTAAAATATAATAAAACCAAAATAATTATTATTTCAAGAACATCAGTAGATTAAAACAAAACAAAACAAAAAACAGCCAGAAACAAATCCTGCCAGACACATTCAGACCAATGTAAAAATCTGTCCACGTTGTGCATCTTCACCGAGTATTTATTTCATGAAAACTTATCCATTTCCCTGCATTCTTCAAGACGTAAATCTATATTCAGAATAGATCTAGGGTAATTTGATAGGGAGCCCATACAGTGAGATGCTTCCACTACTCAGTTCATTCAAACACAAATATATTTAAGGTATATTAAGAACTTTGGCAAAAGATTGCTGCTTGTAAAAGCAATACTATTAAAGAACACACCTTATTTTTCACAGCACTATTTTATTTGACCTTGTAAACTGGAGAATAAAGCATTCATAGAAAACTAAGCTGGCAGATTTTTAAATGCACTCTGCATTATGTGGTTATAGATATACTGTACCCTACGCTACTGACCCTTAATATTTTTCTTCTGAGCTTTATGAATTTTTCATTTGCTACCATGAGAACCATGAAAGACACATGAGAAACATGAAAGACCAAAAAAATATGACCCTTTTGGTAAATTATGTTATTTCTTTCAGACATAAAATGGTAAGAAGAACAATAAATACATCGTGATGTAGAAGAATTCTTTTAAACCACATATTTTTTAATTCCTACAAGCCAATCTGTATTTTCCTCCTCTTGACAGCATAGATGCAAGAACAGATGTTCAAAAGAGATTTCTTAACAGGTAACTAATGTCTACCATTCCTGATGCCCTAGACTGACAGGTATATAATGGAACACCAGAAACAAATACCTTGCCAAAAAAAACCCTTAATGCAAAGTCCAGTCAAGCAGCTGAAGGACTTTCAATGAATTGTAGCCTTAGTGCATTTGATGTTGTAATTATCCCAGTAGAGGAGATTTCTTGTTCATTGACTAATTCAGAGTGAACTTCAGTCTCCAAGGTACGCAGTGTTACTTGGGAACTGGCGAGTACCTTGGGTTTTAATGATGAATTTAATGATGAATTTAATGATGAATTAATTTAAAATCATTAATTTTAAAATCAATGAATTAATTTAAAATCATCGTAGAGTAATTTTATACCAAGCCATTGCATTTGTGAGCATATGCATGAGCATGTGTGTAAGTATATACAGCAGCTATCTATATGTACCATATAAATGGTATCTCTTTATATACTGTCAATACCTTCGCTCATGCAGCTACTTTTTATACAGGAACATAAAATTCACTTCAAGTCAAATCAAAGGTAATATTTTCAATCACATTCCATACCCTAGAACTGATTTTGCTGGTGGGAAGAAAGGAGAGGAATCATACTTGTTTGTGAATTTCATTTTCACAATGACAAAAACTAGTATTAACAATATCAGGCACTGCGTGATATATGCTTCCATGCCGAGCTGTCAAAAATATTTCCAGAAAAGTAATTTCCATTTTTCTTTTTTTTTTTCCCAAATAATTATTAAGGTTAATTTGATTTAAATTTTTGAAAATTTGGCGTTGAAACAAGAATGTGAATTGTATTTGGCAGCAATACTGAACAAAACCCAGATCTTCCTCTCACACCCATATAATGATCCCTTAAATATATATAAATATAGTGATCCCTTAAATGCCTTCTCTTGCAGGCACATTGAAATGAATTATTAAATTATTTCTCAGTGAAGCTCAGTTTCCACATTTACTTTCATGTTGTCCAGTCTTGGCAAATTCTGACTGTTTGGCTGTAAATTCTGCACACATGAACTTTGCTGGCTTGGCATCCCAGTTGAGGTAGATTTATGATAGTAACAGAAGAAGAGAAAGAGAAGCAGAATATGATAATAAAACACCATGAATTTCTCAGATTATGAGGAATGGACACTTAAAACATAACTGCCAAAAGCAACTGTTATTTTATGGCTGAAGATCTCCTGGTAAATATTCACATACTTTACACATCCATAATTTTAAAACAAACATTTAAGTTAATTCCAAGTCCTTCTATAACCAGAACAAATGCAGAATCAAGACCTTGGTATTCAGGGAATATTTAATATTTTTGCTCTACTTGCTCTTACAAGACAAATACCTGTTCCCCCACCCCATGCATAGTAATGTTATCCTTTTCTTTTAAAAATACCACTTGTAAAACTGACAACTCTTAGAAGCATTAACGAAACTGAACAATATTTCTTTAAAAATACCCATAATATTCAGCTAGCACACTGAGACTGTTGTCTGCCCAACACCACATCTGTGCACAGCTACAATGAACTGGGATTCCTCTCTGGAGCTTGCAACACTTAAAAAGGACAGAGAAACCTTGTCAAAACTTAACACAGAAGATAAACATAAGCATACAGAGATAAAGTGACTGGCTCGAGGGTATTCCTAATGCTGCTTCCTATCAGATCACTTGACACAGAATGAAAAGCAAGTACAGAACAGATCTGTGAATAATAATGTTATACATTGATTTGTTTACAGGAGAACTCTCTCTGTATCTGAAATTAATCTCAAAACTGGAAAGTGTACACCATAGTTTTTCTTGAACTGGAAATCATAAAACTTTAGATTTATCTAATGGCCTTAAACATTTCATACTAATTAAGCAATTCCTCTTCTCCCATCACATCTCGAGCACGGTGTGCAAAGCGCTACACCAATCCCTGAGACACACATTCCAGTATTTAATACCAATTTTAATATCATACTGTTTATTCTCATTTCACCTTCAAAAGTCCTTTGTGTAGAAACAATATAAGCTTGGAATTCAGCTGCTGCCACATTTAACGTCTTCAGAACAGCAAAATGGCAATTGTATTAGTTTTCACTTTCTTAATAAGGTGTTGCAGAAAAGCTATTTAGTGAGCCGATTTGAGATTCCCTACTGTTTTTAATACACATAAAATGAGATTTGTACTCCAGACACTTCAGGGAGTATCCGAGAGGATATTATCATGTATTGCAGAAAGATAAAATGGATCTTAGCCCATTATTTGATAATCATAGGTCAGAACAAGGAAAGAAAAAACATCTGCAAACTTGCTGGTAATTCAAAAGTTTAAAATGAGTTGATCTCACACAGCCTAATTTTTGCAGTCAAGCAAAACACAACTCCATAACACTTAATACTGGCCACTTTACAATAATACAGAGAGATTTATATTATATGCTTACACCTATGTTGGTCAAGAAATCAATATATTAAAACATCCAATCTTATGAATTATACTAATCTTAGATACTACAGGCAATATCCTCTCTGTATTTTTCTCAAAGAAAATAAATTATTGGGTTCCAGTATTTATGCCTAAAGGCAGACTGTACATTCACAAGGACAAGGGGATGCCCCTCTGCAACCTGGAGGATCAGTCCTTAGTGTCAGCTTCATGTGGAATGAAGAATTCAATACAGCTGCTTTGCTTATTAGGCAGTCTACTGAAGGATCTGTGTTTTATTTCTTAATTCTTGTTGAAATAAATACAGATCTGCCATGAAACAATTCAATCTATTTCTTTAGGTGTAAGAACTATTTTTAGTGGTCAAAGGCAATGCCTCCAACACCAAGCAGTGTAACTCAACAGTAGCAGAGCTGCAGAGCAAAAGAGTTGGTCTTAGAATAGAAAAGGGATATTTTTTTCAGTTGGAAGGGACCCTCAATGATCATCTAGTCCAAATGCTTGCATGCTGACCAAAAGTTAAAGCATGTTGTTAAGGGCATTGTCAAAATGCCTCTAAAACACTGACAGGCTTGGCGCATCGCCCACCTCTCTAGGAAGCCTATTCCAGCATTTGATCACTATCACAGTAAAGAAATCCTTCCTAATGTCAAGTTTAAACCACCCCTGATACAGCTTAGAATCATTTCCATGCATCCTATCACTGGATACCACTGGATACCAGGTGTGGGACAAGAGATCAGCACCATCTTCCTTCTGAGGAACCCATGATGAAACCGTGCCCACTGCAGCATTTTCCCTCCAAGCTGGCTCCAGCATGGGCTGTAGACCCCCACAACAGCTGAGCTCTGCTATCTGCATCCCTGGAACACACATTTCACACACTCCAAAAGTGCTCTGTAGTGGAATGAAAGCATGACAGATGGGGATGATTGGCAAATCCATTTCAGAAGCACAGCTCTAATCTAAATGACAAGGACAGAACTGATTCATCTGAAACATTACAGAAGTGAAGTTTTTGTTTGGTCTTTAACATACCTTTGCAAAAAGAGTAAGCCATGAAGCAGTTTATTTTTAACATTTTCTCTAAAAAAGTTATTTAGAAATGTAGGTAAAATCACCAAGGAAGACATCAATGTTCCATCTCATTTGCAAACTCCCCTTTGCTAGGACAAATGCCTGGTGACTCGATAACACAAAAAAAAACATAAAAGCATGAGCACTTGTACTTTGAATTACAGAGGGAAGGAAAAAATTCCTAAAAACAGACATAATAGCAGATAGTAAGACAATTTCTTTATTCTTATGGGAAGTGGTCTTGTTTTATCCATCTTCACTGATTACTACCATAACCAGTTAAACTTTTTAAAATATGTATTATCTGAGTTTATGCTTTTATTATTTTTTTTTACATATTCAGTCTTTTTATTACTAATTCCTATAATCCTGCTGTGTTTTGCTCCTCTTGTGTACCACATTCAGTTTTTTTCTACAACCCATTTTCCCTGTGCGTGGGGACTGAGTTCAGTGAAGAGCAAAAATCTGTAGGCATTTGAGAAATACGCACAACAACACTAATCCAATCTTTGCCTTTCCTGAAAGTTTATTTCATTTTTGCATCCACATGAACACAGGATTCCTTTATGTGCTCTTCCAGTCATGTAGCCAGCATGCTCAACAGCCCTCAAGCACTGCCTTTTTCACAGCAAATGTGATTGATAACCCTTTGGTGATTAGCAAAGGCAGCTTGAAATGTTATTGTTTGTATGGGTGGTGTGAGATACTGCTTTTTTATTTGCATCTACAGCTGTTAAGTAGCATCACTGTCTTCAGGACTTTCAGTAAGTTTGGTTAAGAGTACGTTTGGAGGAAAGAAGTGCTGTAGTTCAAACACAAGCAATGACTCAACTAGTGTGAAGGCTTCGATACAGTTGCTTATTTAATCAGGATACTCAAGGGACTTAAAGATGGGCACAGAAATGGATTTCTCTACAGGTCGTTACTTTATTAATTTAGCAATGGAGAAGGGGCAACCTTATGCTCCTCTTCCTCCTCACAGGAGGTATCTCATTGGACCCAGTGTACAATGAAATGGCTCCTCAGCAGAAGACCAATAGCTCAGAGCTGACCTTCATCCTCCTCCCAGTCCGTCCACCCTTGAACTTCTTCCTCATTCTCCTGTGAAAGGAAATAGTACTACAAAAGGAATAAGATAAAAATTAAAGATCTCCCATTCTTTTTACAGGCATGAGTCACATCAGTGGCCTTATTTGTCTCAGGGGAAGTGCTACCTTTTAGCTTGGACATTTACAGCGTTAAGCTACTAATTGTGATACCTACCTGTTCCTTCTTTCATCTTTATAATTCTCCCATTTTTGCTCCTGGTCCAATATGCCTCCCATGACACAAAAGTTATTTTCAACATTCAACATTTCAACATTTGGTTAATACACTGCGAATGGGAAAAAAATTCAATACACCTCAGAAACAGAGCACGTAAAGCAAAAATACCATAAAGACAGCTATCCTACAACCCAGGGCAGGTTTAGCTGAGAGAGTCCCTTGCTCTTTCAGGCATACTCTCATGTGTGAGGGTCCCATGTGCCTGAGCACAAATACTTCCTTTCCTTCACTAGCAGCCCGTTCCCCAGAAAATCAGGGAAAATTTCCTTACACTGACAAGGGCTGGTGCCAAGGGATGAAATGCTTCCCTCCCTTCCTAACTATAGCAGAAGGGGGAAAAAAAAAAATTCTACAGTTTTTCTTGTATCCTTCCACCTGCCTGGAACAAAGGAGTCTACCACTGGCATAATGAAACTCTCTCATTAAATTACACTAAAAACTACAGCAAACTCTATTATGCTCTAAAGCAAATAGGTTTAACTCCCAGTTCCTCTGACAAGGTCTACATTATAGGGGCTCCTCGGGCCATACTGCTCAGTTCATCATTTTTTTTTTCTTTCATACTTGCAATAATTTTTAAAACTGCAGGCTTTGCTCCCAGCCTGTGGCAATTTTGTTGCCTTTTCTTCCCAGCTGTTTGCTTAATATATAAGGCAGGCAAGGAACATCCCTTTGATTGTAGAGTCAATTCTGTGCAAACTCTAAACATAGGCTGGAACTGAAGAAAGTAATGCATTGATATATGGTTTTGTTTACAATTAATTAAAAATATATATTTATTTAATTTTCTCAATAGAATAGGTTTCAGTTGGAAGGGACCCACAATGATCATCTAGTCCAAATGCCTGACAAATTCAGGGCTAATCAAAAGTTAAAGCATGGTTCTTAAGGGCATTGTCCAAATGCCTCTTAAACACTGACAGGCTTGGGGCATCAGCCAATGTCTCTAGGAAGCCTGTTTCAGTGTTTGACCAGCCTCTTGGTAAAGAAATGCTTCCTAATGTCCAGTCTAAACCTTCCCTGCCGCAGCTTTGAACCATTCCCACTTATCCTGTCAGTGGATACCAGGGAGATCAGCACCATCTTCTCCACTTCCCCTCCTCAGGAAGCTGTAGAGAGCAATAGGGTTGCCCCTCATATAAAGAATATTTTATTATTCTCATTTCATGACTTTATTAATTTCTTCAGTTGAAATATCATATTTCTAATGTTCATATTTGTAATAATTCCTGTCCCAGAGTCATAATACTTCCTGAAACTCTTGTGTGTTCATTGATGTCACCCCAAATCTGTATTAAGTTTAAAAAAGAAAATGTTGCTTTATTTGATCATTAACTTAAGTACAACACATTAGACAATGGCCCTGAAATAATCTCCTTTTTGTTACATAATGGACAATCCCAGAAAGAAGGATTCCTCTTGCACTGACAAACAATTTGATTTTTTTCTGAAGATATTCCCTTTCTTTTAAAAGAAGAATTTTTGTTGTCGTGTTGTTAAATATTTAAGATGACTGACTGAAATAAATTCTAACTGCCTAAAGTCTACCTATATAAGGAAACACTTCCATATTCTCTTTTTGTTCTTTTGACACTAACACTTATGGTTACATTCACAAAATCTCTATGTGATTTATTGGGGGAGAGGCCAATACAGATGATCTTTCCTATGTGGTGTTTAGGTCTATGGGACAAGCTCCTCTTTGACATCTCAATTCTGCAATGCAAATTACAAAATGTACACCTGCAACATAGAATTTCCCTGTTGATACTACTCCTTTGTATCACTCCTTGATGCGATGGTAATCAAAGCATCACAACAAGCAGAACTGCAGATGTGTCATACCTAGTACTTGAAAACCAAACCAAACCATTCCATTGCTTCAGTGTGCCTCCTGTTGTATATAAATTCTGTTACTAAGAGAGTCCTCACTCTTAGGTCTTAGCAAGATCTTGCTCAGAATGTCGTCTGTTCCGGCCAAAACATTTCTTTCTTATCGGGTTTGTGTTGCCAGTTTTAAATTCCAAGAAATTCAAGCTTTTGTTATTATCAAAACTCTTCTTGGAGCTATTCTCATCTACCACCTTTCAGGTGGTGAATTTTGCTTTATTTTGTTTGTTTGGTTTTATTTTGTTTTTAATCTACCATTTTAATCTTAGGTTTGTCATACTTCTTACTTCTTGACACTCCTACTCTGGAGTCTGCTTTTTAGTCAAGAGTTTTCTTTTCTCTGCCTTATGTCATTCTTTAAATAATATATTTTCCTCTTTTGTATATGAATACAAGCCAGGACATTGAAATCTTAATTTGTGTTGTTAGAACTTTGAGATGGAATCTCTTTTTTTTTTTAATCAACAGAGTAAACTTGTGACAGAAACATTCTCTCCTGAAAAAGCTCCTTCCTACAATTTCAAGTACATCATCTCCAATAATGAAATGTTATTTCAAGGCTGTGATAAATTTCTTACATTTCCTTCAGTAAGAAGTAAAAAAAATATATTAAAAAAAAATTCCTCTAAATTTTTAAATGTAGCTTCTCTTCTGACTGGATCCACTACATATTTTCAAAATCTACAAAAGAGGAAGTGAAGGAATAAAAAAAAAATGTATGAAAACTGTCATTAGCGCCCCTTAGTTGGCAGTCACTAAAATTTACAGGGATTTTAAAAAAACCCACTGCTGCTGTCTGGGATGCTACAATTGTTTCCACATGTGAAAAGCAGTGAGTAACAGCCAGAAGGCCTGAAGTTGCAGCTGTACTAGCTAAAAATTGCCAGTAGTATTTTCAAAACACCATCAACTGCATTTAGAAACCTGCTAAATCTTACACGTCAAAAGTACTTAAAGTCTGTTTGGTTGGGGGGGTTTTGTTTCGTTGTTTTTTTGTTGGTGGTGGTTTGGTTCGGTTTGTTTTTTTTGTTCTGTTTAGAAGTGCCTAACTGGATTATATTATACAATATCTCAATGAATTCACTAAAGAAAAAAGAAGTCCCAAAGGACAAGACTAAAAAATACCATAAAGATCTGGGAATGCTGCAAACACCATTTCTCTGCATTAGCAACCATATCAAGAGCTCTCTGTTTCTATGGTAATTCCTTCACTTCTGTAAGGCTTTCAAGGACTGCCTTCCTAGCACTTTCCCATCTTCCTCCTCTGCATCAAGACCTCTAAATGTCCTTTCTGTCCTTTTTCCTTCTTTATTGTTCACGTGGCTTCTCAAGCTCCCATCGCATCTTGACTTGTCTCTCCCTCCTTCACGAAGACAAGAGTTGTGTAAATGCCCATCATCCCATGCAATTCTATTTCCCCTCCTTCAGCCCTAATTTTTGTTTCTTTTCTTCAGACATGAGAAGAAGTTGCTCATCCTACCCTGTTCAGTTAAACACTACAGCATATGCAGGGCTTTATTCTGGGCAATAATCAGAGGTACTTGTAGTTTTCCTATGATTTAAAAAGAATTAAAGAAAAATAATTCAAAGTCACATATCACTGACCCGCCACCCTTTATACTAGCCAGATTGATGAGCTGAGAGCAGAAGCTAGTTATTCTGTGGCAATGAAGACACTGGTATTATTATATAGTATATAGTATATTCCAGATACTGTCCAGGAGTAGAAATGCTACAAAACAGAGAAGGTACTTAGGTACTCTTGTTACTTTTCCTCTCCACAGAGGCAGAAGAAAGATGACATTTCTACTGTTTGTCAAGATCTCCTAGGAAAGACACATGGAGCAATCTTTAGTCTGAACAAAATAATAAAACTGAGCAACTCTGTCCTTACTGCACAGCCTGGTCTGGAAAGCAGAAGCAGTCACCTGACCTCCACTTGAAGCTCTCAGCAGGCCAATGCAGCAAGTGAAAAAAAGCAGTGGTATTTTTGAGGGAGTGAATATGTTTGAAGGACTCCTCAACTTTCAAGCTGGGTGACCAAATGTCTTGTGACTTCTGCCTCCCAGGGGAGGTCACAGAAGCAGAAAGAGCCTGGCTTTGCTGGTACCCACACAGCTGCTGGAAGAGAAGGAAATACTAACCAGGATGAGAATAAAATCCAAGTACCCAGGGCTTGTTCAGTGCTTTGGGGCATAACTAGGAGGGAAGACTGGAAAGTAGCATTGGGCTTCTGCCCATGGTTTTCAGGGAGGCTGACATCACCTGAATAGTGTGTTCTCTCTTAGACAAACAAAATTTTACTCCACGCCATCAGGTTTAATAAGATTTATTAGTTTCCCTTGCCTTTGTTTTTTGTTTAACAAACAGATCTGTTTTTAATTGTCGTTTCTAGGAGCACAGAGGCCTTTAAGCATAGGCAGGCATCCTATTCATAAAAATTCAACAGTAGTATCAGCAGGAGGTTTCACTGAAACTTTGAAATTTCATCCACTCTTTTCTAATTATTTTTTTCTCCTAATTAATGACTTAACGGTCATTATGTATTACTGATTTAACAGTGTATGCTTACAACTGATTTTAATTACGATTTTATTTTAAAAGCTAAATTGTGAGCTTTAAAAAATTCACAGGTAAACATTTTTAAATCGACAGTAGATAAACAAGCTTATTTTTGGAGGGAATTATTTTTTAAAGAAAAAAAATTCTCAAATTCCCCCATCTCATTCATTATTTCTCTGTCTATCAATTGCATTTATCCCTTTATTTAGAGAAAAATGTCTCAAGTTTTTTCCTTTCCTTGCACTTAAAAATTTTACAATAAACTACATTTCCCTCTTCAAAACTGTCCTTAGGAAATGCTCAAACATTTGCACTGTATTCTATTTTAAAACTAACACAAAAATTGTCAATACAAGAAATAAAAAAGGGAACGTGAATATTTAGAACAGTATTTAATGTCTGTGATTTGGTGTGAATTATATGCAGCTGGGTTTGGATTTAGAAAGTTTTGTAAACTATGACTCTGGATAGCAACCTATACATACATGGTAGGTGCTCAGGACTTAAAACTTGTTGACTTTAGTCTCTGTAAGTCAGCATAGGACCAACCTCTCAGACAATGCAGGGCTCCAAAGAGCTAAACTGTCTTGAAAAAAGTCCACCTGTCCTGTATCTATTGTTAAAATCAATTTCTACATTAGTCATTCATTTGTCAAAATTAAAAACTTATAAAGGTAATCCTGAATTAAAACAAGATGAAATGACATGATGGAAGCTAATGTAATCATAAGAGGCAGCTTAATGCAGCTATTGACAAAATAGCTGAGTTCCTGTTATGCCTACAGTTATCACCATAACGAACCATAGCAGAATAAAAGATACAGAGTAAAAAGTCCTAATTTTTATAAATTCCCATAGTGTACATTCTTCATAACAATGCATTTTTACAATGTTTGCCCATTCTAGCTTGAAATGATCCATTTAATGAGGCTTCTACAATTTATCTTAGAAGATTTGTACAGTCGAATTACAGCAAATAAAACTTCTGCCCTGAACATCCCTGTCTGAATTTGATCCTGTAACTTCTAGTTAATATGGCTTCAGACTAAGTAATATCCCTATCTCAGTTGGCATGAACAACTCTCCATATTCCTGCTTTTCTGCTCCATGTCCCCTTTCACTCTATAATTTTCTGTCAAGCTCTTGAAATCCTGCTCAGAAATCAGTCTTCTCTGTCCTCTCATCACTAGGATGCTCTCCTCTGAACTCAACTCTTTCTGGTAGATTCTACAGAATGACATACCATGCTCAGGAGGAATTTCAACCCAAACATGAGAGAAAGGGGAACTGTTAGTGACTGTTCACACCCTATGGCAATTTGGCCAGTAGTTGAGAAGAATACAGATATCATAAGCAGGTAGTCTTTTGAACTACTGGGACACTGACATTTTTTGATGTAGAAGTAAATAAATAAAGGTATAAGATCAGGTCTAGAGAGTACCATTGTGATGGAAAATAAATGTTATTAATAGCTCAGCTAACCAAGTGATCTTTACTGCCAGAAGGAAAACTTACACAGGTTTCAGAAAGCCATTACACAGAACACACACATCATATTTATTTCTACTTATTTCACAATTAAGAAATTTCCCTGTAGGAAAACACAAAAGAAAATGAGGAAAATAGGGAAGCAAACAACAGAACAGCCCTTCTGAAAGTTCACCCCAATAAAAGATGAAAGGGCACTTAATCATTAAAAAATGCACTTCAGTTGTGACTTTTTTTTCTTTTGGTTTATTATTGAAATAAAACATGATCACTGAAGACATTTTTGAATTCTGGAAAAGCAGAACAGACTCAGTAAAACAAAGTATCTAGCATATGTGTTTTGCTCTTGGTTTATAAATATAAAACCATAGAAAATTCAAAGTCTGACTTACAAAATCAAAGTGTGACTTCATATTCTGCTTCATCAAAAAAAGCAGAACTCATAAGTAAAATCTTTCTTTGTTAATGAAATTTTCTTTTTTATCTGAACAGAAAGTAAATGAAAATGATAGCAACGAGCTTATCTCTTTGCTCTCAGCTTCAACTTTATATCACAAATTACCTGCCTTGTTCCCACCTTACGAAGGTGCTCTGAGATTTGCAAAGCACATACTCTTCAATTGTGGTTATGATGAGTCTCCAGCCACCTGTCAGTCTTCAATTTATCCACTGCAGGACAGAAGAACTATCCGAGAGAACAGCCAAATCTTCAAAACTAGCAGATGAAAAAGGACTGACAGGGAAGTTGGGAAAGCATACGTACTGAAAGGTATCACATATAGTATTCATGAAGCTTCAGTGTATATTAGAAGTTCAGTTTTTGAAACAGGTTATACTCTTACATTTAAAATAAATGTTCTCAGTTATTTTCAGGGCTTAGCTTATAAAGAAATAATTCTGTTTGGACTATTTCCCAGAACACATTCTTCAAAAATTCACTTTGTTCTTGACATAAATTGAAAACAATAATATAGATATACTGTACACAGGCTTCAAAATAGCATTAAAGAGGCACATTATCAATATGTTTAAAACATTTAGAAAGCTCAGCTTTGCATCTAAGTGAATGACTAGATACTTAGACTGAGTAATATCTGTTCCAATAAACTGCTATGTGAGAAATGTTTTGAATAATAGTTAATTTATGCTGAGGTAATGGCAGCATAATATAACTGAAATCTGTGCTAATAGGAAAAAAGAAGCCCCTTCCAGCTATTTCTGTTACAATCAGCTGCAGTAATTTTCACTCCATCTCTCTTTCTCTGTCTCTCTCACATAAAATATTACTTTAAGGGTATGTTAAAATGCTTGTTGATAATTTTAGATATCAATAATTGGTACCTGTCATACATATGAAGAAAACAAAATACACAGACAATAAAGAAGAAATTTTCATATATAAACCTATATTTTATATATTTCTGCAATAAAAGAGAGCAATTGTGGTTAATGATTTTCTTTTTATATCGGCAAAACATTGAAGTCAGTTTGGGTAAGACACCAGGATGTTCTGACAAAAAAATGCACATGAAATTTCTAATGTAGATGAGAACTGGCCAAACGATTTATTCCAAATAATACTCAAAGTAGATTGAGACATTTTTCTGGGCTATGAGTTATTTACAAATTCTCCCCAGCATTTCTTTGATGAATGAATTATCTGAAATATTTATCAAATAGGTTGGTTGAAGTCTTATCACCTCAATGAGTTATCAACAGTTCTTCAGTCTCAATGCTTGTTTTATGGTTGGGGAAGTACATTATGTGGAAGTGCTTACCTGTGTCTGGATGCTGAGCTTTTTAATTACAAGTAAAATGAATAACACTGCCATAAAAGACAGTAAAAAAAAATGTTTCTATAAATAAAATTAACAACAAAAGGAGGCCTGAGGAGAATATCCACCCTTTATTGGATGCAGGGGGAAACATAGTTACCAAGGATGAGGAAAAGGCTGAGGTACTTAACACCTTCTTTGCCTCAGTCTTTAATAGCCAGACCAGTTGTTCTGAATGCCCAGATCCCTGAGCTGGACAACAATGATGGGAAGCAGAATGAAGCCCCCATAATCCAAGAGGAAATGGTCAGTGATCTACTACACCACTTAGATGCACACAGATCTATGGATCCAGGCCAGATCCACCCAAGGGTACTGAGGAACCGGTGGAAGTGTTCATCAAGCCACTTTCCATCATTCAGCAGCAGTCCTGGCTAACTGGTCATGAGGTCACAGTTGAGTGGAATGTAGCAAATGTGACGCCCATCTACAAAGGGCCAGAAGGAGGATCTGGGGGACTGTAGGTCTGTCAGTGTGGCCTTGGTGCAACCAGGGAAGCTTATGGAGCAGATTATCTTGAATGCCATCGTGTGGCACAGGCAGGACACCCCGGTGATCATAGTCAGTCAGCATGGGTTTATGAAAGGCAGGTCCTGCTTGACTAACATTGATGAAGTGACCTGCTCAGTGGATGAGGGAAAGGCTGTGGATTTTGTCTACATGGACTTTAGTAAAGCTTTTGACACTGTTTTGACAGCATTGTGCTGGAGAAACTGTCTGCTTGTGGCTTGGATGGGAATATTCTTTGCTGGGTAAAGAACAAGCTGAGTGGCCAGGCCTAGAAAGTGGTGGTGAATGAAGTTAAATCTAGTTTGCAGCTGGTCACAAGTGGTGTTCCCCAGGGCTCGGTACTGGGCCTGTTCTCTTTCATATCTTTATCAATGATCTGGATGAGGGGATTGAGGACACCTGCAGTAAGTCTGCAGATGACAAGTTAGGTGGGAGTATTGATATGCTTGAGGGTAAGGAGGGTCTAGAGAGGAATCTGGATAGGCTGGGTCAGTGGCCTGAGGCCATGCACCAGGTCCTGCACTTGGGTCACAACAACACCAGGCAACGCTACAGGCTTGGAGAAGAGAGTCTGGAAAGCTGCCTGGCAGAAAAGGACTTCAGGGTATTGGTCGACAGCTGTCTGAATATGAGCCAGCAGTATGCCCAGGTGGCCAAGAAAGCCAACAGAACCTTGGCTTGTATCAGAAACAGTGTGGCCACAGGACTAGGGAAGTGATTGCTCCCCTCTACTCAGCACTAGGAGACTGTACCTCAAATACTGTGTTCCAGTTTGGGCCCTTCACTACAAGAAGGACACTGAGGTGCTGGAGTGTGTTCAGAGAAGGGCAAGAAAGCTGGTGAGAGGTCTAGAGTACAAGACTCATGAGGATCAGCTGAGGGAACTGGGGTTGGTTGTTTAGCCTGGAATAAAGGAGGCTGATGGAAGATGTTCTTGCTTTCTACAACTACCAGAAAGAAGGTTGTAGCAAGGTGGGGGTCATTCTGTTCTCCCAAGTAACAAGTGATAGCATAAGAGGAAACAGCCTCAGGATGCATCATGGGAGATTCAGGTTGGATGTTAGAAAAAAAATTTTCACTGAACGAGTTGTAAAGCACTGGAACAGGCTGCCAAGGAAAGTGCTGGAATCACCATTCTTTGAGCTATTTAAAAGATGAGTAGATGAGGGGCTGAGGGACATGGTTTAGTGGTGACTTGGTGGTGCTGGGTTAATGGGTTGACTTGATCTTAAAAGCCTTTTAAAAGCCTAAAGAATGATGCTATCATTCTTTAACCAAAGAAACACCCTGTACATGACAATTTGTTTTACTTCCAGAAATACTGTGTTTTCTTGACTATGAGAGGATTCTGAATTCCCATAAACATATAACAGCACAATTCAGGAATAGTAATGAAATATAGTCAAGATCAGCACAGATTCACTCACTAAATACTGACTACCTGAGTATCTCTAATATATTCATTAAATGAAAATATCATGATCAATCATTGACCTAACTGTAGATAATTGTTTTAAGCAATGGTAGAAGGATGTCTTTAATTTTGAATTCTATGGATCAGATTATGATTTCAGTTAATAACATCTTCTGAAAGTCCTTTACCCTGAGTGAGAAGCAAGTAAAAAAGCACACATTCATTTAAAAATAAAAGCCTGTACGCTGGGCAATTACTGTGTGGTAACCAACCTCATGCAATTTACACTAATTCCTTGTTGAATATTCTGATTTAAGGTGTCTCCTCCTGTATTCAGTGTCTTCTGCAGGTCTCTTTACCTACAGAAATAATTATCTTACCCTCAAAAAACAATGGTGTTTTTCTTTCTGATCTATAGAAAGCTAGCATAACAAAGTGACAGCAAGCAGAAACCCTTCCTTTCCAATTTACAGAAGAGGATACTGAGCTCTGGAACTCACTGGAAAGACAAAAAATTATTATATCCATAGATGTTCCCAGAGTGAAACATAAAAATCCATTTAGCTTTCTATTGATAAACTCTTAATGCATGCAAAACAGATTCACAGGGCAAAAATACTATAAAATAATCAAGGTGTTTTCCCAAAAGCAGTGTAAATTCAGAATTTGTATGCCTGGGAAACACAGTATTTGGGAGTGAAAGAGATGGAGACTTCTCTACGAAAATCAGCAGGATCCAAGTACGGGTTTCTTAGAGACAAACAGAGCCCTTAGCATATAAGAAAATGATTTCTACTTTGTTGATGGCTTTGACTTTAATACCTGTTCTTACTATACAGATAGCTTCAATTAGTTTTGGAAAAAAGTGGATATTGATACTACTTGCAGCTTCCTACTTATTTCACCACTATCTGTATCCATGCCTAAGTAGGACTGCTCCTAGAAAGGAAGCAAAAACCATCCCTTGTATGGAGGCAATTAAGCACAACTGAACATGTAAGTGGCCAGTGCTGTGGGTACAATTCAATCAAGCAGATCCATAGGGGTGGTTTTGATATTCTTGTCACATCAAAGAAACAGTGCTCAGAAGAAAAAGATCTAACAAGTTAAAAATTAAATCAGAATAAATAAGGGTAACTCTGAGTGAAAGCAAGAACGAGCATGTGGTTGCAAGGGCTGGCGTTGCCTTGAAAGCGTTATAAAGTTCTATTAGAATAGCGTGTTAATTTTTTCCTCATAAATTTGCCAGGTTCAGCCACCAGGGAAACCCTGGCATTCCAGCTCCCTTTGTTAAAGATATATCTATCTTGCTGAGTCTTGACAGCCCTATCATGTCAGCCCTCTGTAGTAGCAAAGAGTGTTTCAGCAAGGAGGGGGAAAAAAAGTAAAGGAGAGAAAAAAAAAGAAGTGAAAACTGATGTGATCTACTCTGCTTCCTGTGGGCATATTTCACTATAGCAGATCCAGAGGGATGCTTTGTTATTCCTGTCAGATCAAAGAAAGAGATAAGAGAAGAAAATATAAGGAGAAAAATAAAACCCAGAAATGACGGTAGCTGAAAAGCACTGCAAGACTACTGCATTGTTATGACTTTTCAAATTATTTAAATATGCTAAATATCAAGTCACCACCTAAGAAATAAATATTGCATACACCATATGCTCTGTTAGCTGCCAGCAAAACTGTCCTAGGATTAGTTTATGGGCGCAGCAACTGCCTGTCAAACCCTAGCAATTGTAATCATTTTTCAATTTGCTGTGTGAGTTGCAAGTATGCTCAGGTATTTTGACGGGTGGCTGCTTGGAACGAATATCTGAACGTGGTTATTTTCACATGGCTTTGCTTCCGTACACCCTTGCAACTCCTCTTGGGGTTGGGACACACGCACACACGGACATAGGCAGTCAGTGAAGGTGCAGCAGTTGAAAGGGAAAGTCACCGTGCTGCCCTGCTAAGCTCGATTTGCAAGCTCACGTAGAACGCAAGGATGACACAAAGCCTACAGTCTGGCACAAGCCAGTAGCTGTGTAATAGAGAGTTTCACTTGATTTCTCAAAACAGTTCTAATCAGAAGCAAGCTGAACATCTACAAAAAGGTCAACAGAGACCTAGCTATGATTTTAAACAAAAGAAACATAGAACCTGGAATAGTGCTTTTCTGCACACTACAGGAGCTTTTAGTGCTACTTGTGATTAATCATTAAGCACTAACTTCATTATTTTGTGTTTAACCTACAAGGTAGTACTGGAATTCATTTTAGCCCTTCTGTTGCATTTTTCTAATGATCAATATAACAGTGCTGTTCCTTATGAGCCACAACACTGCATCATACATAAAAATAGTTCATAGCTTGAAAAAACCCACAGCTATTGATTTTTGAGTGTCCAGATTTCCAGGTGTCTGGGAAACATGAGACTCCTAAAATCTATAGACATTCTGGGAGAAATAAGAGGAGGAGCTGTATTTGCCTAAAGAAGTGAACCAATAACTCTGAAGGACCATAAATAAACTACATTTCTGATACAGCTCTTTATGCATTAGCATTCTCAGCATCAACCCCCTGAAGTCAGCCAAATCCATCCAGTAGGAAAGGCTCTGGATTATGATGTAAACTAACAGTTAAGACAATTCCAAATAACATCTAATGTCCAATATAACTACTGTTTACATATTAAAAAGAGATACAGGCTTTGTACCAAGGATGTTCTGTCATGTTTCTCCACAGGAGAAGACTGTCATGGTAAAGTTCATTATCAATTACTGCTTTACAAAGTATAAGATGAGTTAAGCTGTCATATTTTTCTCAGCCAGAGATCTTGGGCTGTCAAAGAATGTCAATTTTTAATCTGACAAAAGGAAGAAAATTATCTGTTATTCTGACCTCTAATTTCTTGACATTTTAATGCTGTAATTGCTGTGGTTAGTGCTGCAACCATGATTTCACCTGTCAAGTAAGAATGAATCAATATCCCTAAGCTGTTCTTATAGTTTTAGCTTTCACCTCAATGATTTTACTTTAAAAAAGGAAATATTTGCGAATAGAATACAAAAGATGCAATGAAAAAAAAAATAAAAAATTAATAATCTGAGGCCTGAAAAATGTTTATTTTGTTACACATTTTTCTCCTCCTTATTAAAATATCAAAACAATTTTGCAACGTGCAGAATATGAAGGACTGTCAGAACTGATAGAACTGGAGAATTTTCTAACCATAATTAAAGATCTAAGCAACAAAATTCAATGTTATACATTCTGCGGAGCATTAAGTCAGGACTTTCAAGTTGACCTCATTGCTACTTGAAAGAAAATATAACAATCAATATTTTTTGTAGTATTAGAAAATTACAAAGTTGTTTGAAAAATCAAAATCAGCATGTTTAAATGAAATCAGTGTATTTTGTCCATCCTGTGCAGATCTTAAGTTGCCAAAGAGTTATTACAGGAACAGACATATGTCATTTCATAGACTTTAGTATTCTCACACTCAATGCTACCCCAGCATCTCCATTTCACCCTTTGGAATTGCAAAATAGAAAACAAAGCAAACAAGCCAGACGGAATGTCTTCTACGAAATAGGTCCAAACAGAACACAAGCACATGGTGGCCATTTTACCAGTGTTAAACAGTAGAGAATTCCTAAAGGGCTCCTCCATGCACGTAGAAAGATGTAAGGAATGGCAGGAATGAGTTATCCGACCATTTAACATATTTTTGCTCCAGCTCTAGCTATATACTGATGTAACTCCTTTAAAATTCCTCACAGAAAGCAAAGAACAACATTTTCCTCAGTAGTTAATTGAGGTGCTCAAGCAAAGGGTGAAACACCCAAGGTACAGTGGGAACAGGTCACAGGGATTTGCCTTTTAAAATTATGCCTTTCAGTCAGCTCAGACCTAAATGGGAGGGATTTATCCGGAGCCTTATTTCACTGGAAAAGTTCTGCTGGGACTCAGCTTAGATACGGCTACAGTTTGAGTATGCTACTGCCATACTTGAGCCCATTGCTCTGATGCGATGGCTGCTGCATTGATTGTATTGATTAGCTTACTTTACAGCCAATTTCTTGGGAACATTCACCATCTTCTGTGTGAAAAAACAAAAATATTTCAGAATTTACTTTTTTATTTGGAAAAGAATCATTAAGAGCATTTGGATAGTGAGAGATGTGTTTTCCTGGATATTAGCAAAGTTCAATTAATTTTAAATTGCAGTCTTTAAGATGCCAGACACCACCACCTGACATTGTAAAACATACTAAATAATAGTTAACACTATTTTTAAAGGTGCTAGTATTCTTATCTTTACATTTCTGTATTTTTTAAGTGGTCTTCGGAGGCTTTTAAAAGATCTTTTTGCTTTTAATAATCTAAAATCAGCCCAAATAACATAAAAAATCCAACAATGCAATGTATATAAAATAGATATACTTTTAACAGAAACCTGACATCCAAATGCCTTATCTAGTAGATCATCAAGTCATCAAATGCTTTATTACCGGCCAAAGAATGTCTGCCAGTTTCATAAATAGAGCTCAGGGAAACAGAAGGTTATAAATCTGTCTATATTGACACATATATTGTAATTTCTGATTAAAACTGAATAAAAAGGATTATTTTTTAACCTTTTTATGACAAACCATAAATCATCTATGTCTGAGATCTCTCAGAAGAGAAAGGCTGCTATTATTATATGCACATATATAACTTTCTGTATCTATAGCTAACAAATATTAGGAGTCATTTTTTTCTAGACATTTTGCCTTCTCATTGCTAAGAATTAATTTTATTTACTAATCTAACTTGTGACAATGAAGATAAAATTATATTTTTAGAAGTTTATACAGTGTACATAGCCTAAGAGGTTTATATGCTATTGACTGACAGGGCAAGGGTTAGATGTACAAGTGAGTGAACCAAAACATCTCCATGAATTTCTTGAAATTTCTGATGACAAGTTATGCATGTAAGTAGAGCCACAGGAGAGCTGAAGAGTCTCATCATGTCATAAGATGTTAAATAAGGTGCATAGACAGACAGATAGACCTCAATCTTACAAGCTGCCCTGTGGGAATAAACTCTTGGAGTCAAGACATGGGAGTCTGCCCATGCAAATCAGGACCTTAAGCTGTGCAAATCCCGTGTATTCATGGTGCTTGACACCTGTTTTATACTTTAAAAGGCATTGCTTCTCCATTTCTCCAGTTTTGCTCCATACTAACTCTTCGTGTGCTCAAAGTTTTAAATCCAGAAAACCACTATGTAGATGTTAACATTAAATATTGGAAGCAGTGGAATCAAGGTAATGCCAGACATTCTTAACACTAGGCAAATGCTAACTGCTTTTATAATAAATATAAGCTTTGCAACGCATGACATGAACCCCCCCACTCTACAAATCTAAAGGCCTGAATATTTTTTTAGTTCTGCCCCTCAAACAGCACCAAAATGTAACAAGATGCAAGAATGCACTACTAGAAAACAACATGCCAAACCCCAAGATTTAGCTGAATATGAATGCTTTCTAGAATCTATTTCTTTCAGAAATCTGTAGATTTCTGTCTCTAAGACTGGAAAACAAACAAACGAACCAACAAACAAAACCCCAACGCCTGGCGAAGTATAAATTATTACTGTTTTACATAGAGCAGATGGCAGATATCTGGGGGAATGGAAGATTGTCTGCACAGCTTCATCACAGTCATACTCATCCAGCAGCTGTTGCTTCTTCACACTTTTCACCAACTTTCAGTTGCTTTATCCAATAAATCAATTATCTCATAAAATGATCATTCGAATTAATAGTCTTACTAAAACCCAATACCAATTATCTTACGAAAACCAAATACCAAGTATCTTACTAAAACCAAGTATCAGGACAGCTAGTATAGTTGTTTTTTTTTTTTAATTTACTGGTAATTAAAACCACTCACTTGTCTATATGTGCATGTATACATAGTTCACACATCCAGATATACAACATAAATACTTGTATTCACAACAAATAGCAAACATTTTCTATTTTGGTAACAGTTTAATTATACTTTAAGTGATTAACACAGAACAATCTGAAGAATTGCTACTGTCACTCTAGCAGATATATTCTTTTTCAGATACGTATTCTCATGAAGATTATCTGACTGAAAAGGTTAGATCATTTTCCATACAGCTGTGATGCCGTTTTTTTCTTTCAGGTTTTCGGTTCTACTAAGTGATCTTACTAAAAATAAATTACTAAAAGAGGCAGAATATCTATTACAGATGAACAATACACTATAATATCCCATATCATAACTAACCATTAAATATATTAGTAACTGCAAGCAAACAAAATACTTTGGACATCTGTTTTATTGCTTGCTTCTTAATACCTGCTTCTGAAGTCACCCAGGGCCTAAGTTCTGAATCAAGTGGCATATAAGAATTTTCTCGTGGAGTGAAAGATGGAAAAAGTACCATTTCTTGTGAGATGACAGCAGTTTTTAGAACAAAATGGCAGCAAACACCTACCTCCCTGAGCACAGGATCAGTGATACTGTCCAGGTTCACAGAGCCTTCATATGTTAGGTAGTGGAAAACATTGAGTGCACGCACTGCTTCTGGTCCTCGTTGCTTGTAGCCAAATATAAGGTCGATCCACTGATGAAGTTGACATGATACAAACTCACTTTCCAGGGCCTGCAAGTGAAATTCAGTGTTAGGAAGTAAATTCCACCTTGCAATTTCATGGTTAAATTATCTTCTACCTTTTCATACTAACTGAGGAAACATAATGGGTATCATTGCATTTCCTTTACAGGCATACTGCATATGTAAAAACCTTCAAACATTAAAACCCGGAACTAATCATATTGAGAGAAACACTAAAAAGACATTCTTCTTTCCTTCAGCTGTATATCAGGCTAATTTTCCTCTCATTTTCTGGGTTTCTTCCAGCTGCAATGGTTTTAATTACCAATTTTTGGGCTTGTCAAGTAAGTTAGGCAAACTGATGAAAATGTGAAAACCATTTCATAAACCACATCTACCAATTAATTTTGCAACTACTTCTAATTAATCTTAAAAATAAAACTTGTAAGATTAAAAAACTGTATCGGCAATCGTGTTTCTGAACTTCATGTGTAAATTGTGACTAATTTCTCAAAGGAGAAAAGAACTTTTCACTGTCATTTTAGACATGAGGTTGGTTCATCAGGGAAAACACAGGCCATGAGTAGCTTGTTTAAAAATGGGTTCAAGGCCAATGTGCTTTTATCTTTCATTACTGGCATCCTTTCTTCTTACCCCTCTACCAGACTACCTGTTTTAGTTTCCCATATGGATACATAAGTCATGTTCCTGTGAAGACTCATCATGTATTTAAGATGGCATCCTGGCACACTCTTTCCTTCCTTCCTTCCTACTGCTACCTTCAGAGACGAACTGTGATAAACAGGTATAAAAAAAAGATTCATGGTTCATTGATCAAGTGTTTGTGTGTATCCTTGCCTAAACTCCATCACAGTACTGATTTTGTACGGTGTCATGTACCTGGTTCCCTTCGATCAGAACCCGCACAGTTCAGTTCTCAGATCTGGGAGATAACTTCCAATTAGTTTCTTAGGAAAAAATAAAATAAAATTACAGAATCACAAGATGGCTGAGTTTGGAAGGGACCTCTGGAAACAACCTGGCCGAACCTCTCTGCTCAACAGGACCACATAGAGCAGCATGCCCAGGGCTTTTGAGCATCTCCAAGGCTGGAGACTCCAGAACCTCTCTGGACAACTTGTCCCAATGCTGTCACCCTCACAGTAAAAAAAGTGTTTCCTGATGTCCAGAGGGAGTATCCCGTGTTTCAGTTTGTGCACATTGCCTTGTGTGCTGTTACTGAGTACCACTGAAAAGAGCCTGACTTGCTCTGCAAAAAAAACCCCAACACAACCAATCTTAATGCAAGTTATTGTGTAAATGTCTGTGTCAAGCTTGCTACTACTCAGGGCATACAGGCAAAGCTGGCAGCAACCCTCTATATTACAACATTCGCAAATATTGTGGCTTTTTATGTTCTTCCTCTGAGAAGTCCAAATTCTTCCATTGTTTCTAGCAATGTCACTACTCAGCACAGTCTCCAGCTAAGTCAAAGTTTCACATCTGCCTCGGGTAAGTTCAAATTTTACAGGAGGATAAACTTTGGAAAATAATGTGTTTTCATTTTAGTCATTTACATCAAAAGCAGGTTGGTTCAGAAAGAATCCTCACACACGATAGTATCATGCCATTCCCTGCCCACTGGCAGCAGCCCTGTGCCCACCACCCCACATGCTGGAATAGCTGCAGACAAGGCAAGCCACATGGATCTGGCTTCCTGGGTAACCACGCGATCGCTCCTCGGACATTCTCCCTGTAATGCTCCACATGGAAGAGGAACTCTCTGCACCTTGGTGGAAAACAGGATCCTTTTCTGTCAAAACCAGTGACTGCTGGTTTTGAGAAAAATGAATGGGAAGGCTCAGGCTTAAAATCTGGCACGTAGCTCAGTCTTCAAGGGCTTAAATTCAGCATACCATAAGAAGCTATAAAGAAACATTACAAACAATGTTGCCTCATTTTCAAAATCAGAGGCCATCATATCCAAATTTCAAGTAATATAATTCAAATGCATTAATACTACTTAATACTAAATATTATTAAACTAATACTATTTGGTTTCAAAGAGTGACTCCCAATAAATAATTAAGACTGTGTGCATACAAGATGATACAGTCAGCAACTACGTCAACCCATATAATTTTTTTCATAGGATTCTCACCTCATTTAGCATGCAGGATGTTAACAAGCAAGGATAAAATTCTGGATGCCACAGCAACTATAAATAAAGCATTTCCTAATTTTATGTATGCAATAAAACTTAAAATAGAATTTAAAGCCTGTTGTGATGCCGGCATCCACCTCTGACCAACTTACAGTGAGCATCCTAACTGCTCTCTTCCTCCTCCAAAGTCTGTGTATTTATAGCTTTCTTTTGCACCTGGATCGATTATTTATGTATTAGAAAGAAATATATATAAAAAAAAAAAGGACAAATTTTAGTCAAATTGTTATTTCTAAAATATGGACAGCATTTCAGGAAAACAGCAAGACTTTTGACTCTTAAAAGGTGGGACAGTGAATTTGAAAAAATAAATCCATCTGTCAAATAAGCATATCACCTCTAACATCCTCTCCTTAATCTTGGACTCATAGATTCATAGAATAGTTTGGGTTGGAAGGGACCTTTGAAGGTCATCTAGTTCAACCCCCCTTGCAGTAAGCAGGGACATCTGCAACTAGATCTGGTTGCTCAGAGCCCCATCCACTTCACCTTGAATATTTCCAGGGATGGGGCATCTATTACCTCTCTGGGCAACCAGTTCCTGTGTTTTGCCACCCCCACTGTAAAAAATTTCTTCCTTATATCTAGTCTGGATCTACCTTCTTTTAGTTTAAAGCCATTACTCCTTGCTGTATTGCAAGTCCCTACTAAAAAGATTGCCCGCATCTTTCTCATGGGCTCCTTTTATGTACTGAAGAGCTGCAAGAAGGTCTCCCCAGAACCTTCTCTTTTCCAGGCTGAACAACCCCAACTCTCTCAGCCTTTCTTCACAGAAGTGTTCCATCCCCCCGATCATTTTATAGCCCTCCTCTAGACCCACTCCAATAAGTTCATGTCCTTCTTGTGCTAAGTGCTCCAGAACTGGACATAGTACTCTGGGTGAGGCCTCACCAGAGTGGAGTGTCAGAATCCCTTCCCTTGACCTGCTGGCCACACTTCTTTTTGATGCAGCCCGGGATGCAATTGGCCTTCTGGTCTGCGAGCACACATTGCCAGATCCTGTCCAGCTTTTCATCCACCAGTACCCAAGTCCTTCTCTGCAGGGCTGCTCTCAATCACATCATCCCCCAGCCTGGATTGATACCAAAGATTGCCCTGACCCAGGTGTAGGACTTACACTTGGTCTTATTGGACCTCATGAGCTTCACACAGGCCCACTGCTTGAGCTTGTCCTTCTGGATGGCATCCCAGCCCTCTGGTGTGTCAACCACACCACTCAGCTTGGTGTCATCTGCAAACTTGATGGAGGTGAGAGAGAAGGATGTTGTGGGTGACCATCTCAAAGGACTTACAGAAGTCCAGATAGATGACACCCATAGCTCTCCCCTTTTGCACTGATGTAGTCACTCCATCATAGAAGGCCACTAGGTTGGCCAGGCAGGACTTGCCCTTGGTGAAGCCGTGCTGGCTGTCTCAAACAACCTCTCTGTCCTCCATGTGCCTTACTAGCTTCCAGAAGGACCTGTTCCATGATCTTCTCAGGCACAGAGGTGAGGCTGACAGGTCAGTAGTTCCCAGGGTCCTCCTTTCTACCCTTTTTAAAAATGGTTGCAATATTCCCTTTTTTCCAGTCACTGAGATGTTCACCTGACTGACAGGAATTTCTAATCATAAAGAGTGGCTTGGCAACTACATCAGCCAATTGCCTCAGGATTCTGAGATGCATCTCATCAGGTCCCATAGACTTATGTCTGTTCAGGTTCCTCAGGAGGTCACGAACTTGATCTTCTTTATCACTAGGAGGGACTTTGCTCCCCCAGTCCCCAACTTTTGGTTCATCCGCTCAAGAGGTGTGAGAAGAGTGATTGCCAGTGAAGACTGAGCCAAAATGTTGCTGACTACCTCAGCCTCCTCCTCATCCACTGTTACCAGTTTGCCAGTCTTGCTCATCAAGGGGTACACTTTCTTCGACCTTCAAAGTTGGGAGAGTTAGGAGAGTTGAATGTCCATGTTATGTTTCCCCAAGGCAGTTTCTAGGTGTATGACCAGCCCTTACTCAGCAGCTTGTCATTCTAGAGAATGTCTTATTGACCCTAACAGGTTTGAAGAACCTCTATTCCACATGGGTGAACAATTCTTTAGTAAGTTATTACACAAATGAGTTACTTTTTAACAGCAGTGTGTCATGTCATCATATGCAATTCTTTAAGCGGATTTACAGTACTGTGTTTATAGGTCTAATGGTTCTTTAAAGAAGTTTGGTGTCCTTAGTTCATTGGGGAAAAACCTTATTTCTTGGAGAAACTTGGGGAAATTTGTAAGGAGTGAATTTAATGATTTTGAACTATAAATTTCAGAACTCCACATGAAAATGGAAGTCAGAAGAATTGCTGTCAGAGAGGCTGTGAGGATGCTGGTGGTAGCAAGGGGTAAAGTGCTGTGCCTGAGAGGTGCTCTGTGGAGGAAGATTGATGTGCTGGGAAATTTGGGGCAAAGAACAAAGTGGAAGATGGAGACAGAAGCCAGAGCTGTGAAGAAGAGTAGTTCAGCATGGGCTTTAGCACTGCAGAGCCTCCAGCTGCAGGCTGCGATGGGTGCTGTGTGATGTTCACGTCCTCCCTACTGGGGTGGGTTTACTGTGGGGTGTGGTGCTGGGCATGAAGAACAGGTACAGCGCACTCAAGAACAGGCCACCAAAAGTCTACCGAGTCCTACCTGTCCCTCTGTTGGGACAAGTCTCCTGATCTGTGTTGTATAACCTGGAGTCATTTTAGTCAGGAGAAAGCTTGTGATGTCAGGTCTGACCTGGTTTTGCTGATGTTTTTCCCAAGTACTTCTACAATGCTACTCATGTGATACTTGTAGAATCCTCTCCCTAATTTGCTCTAATGCACAGGCTGCTCCCCCTCCATGTACGTGGCTCCTGAAAATTTATGAGCTGTTCACTGTCAACAGTACATCATTTGGTTTCTCAAGAATATGCAATGCTCAGTAGGGAATGGGATGAGGGAATGTTCTTGTGCAAAAATATAATTTGTAGGTGCAGTAGGAACAACATACAGAAAAAGATAACTATAATATCCTTAAAATAGGCTGGTGATAGCCATAAAGAACAGCATGTGTGAAGAATATTTTTGCTTCAAAGCATTTTAGAGAGATTAATTTTGAGACCCTATTTTCAATAAGAAATATATATATATAAAAATGTATTTTGGAAACCAATACGACTTATTAAGTATATAATTATATATTATTATTTATGGCTTTTAAGGTCTCGTAATTACTATTAAACAGAAATGAGCTACTATCCAGCTTGTTTTCTACTATTATTAAAATGTACAGAAAAGGGTTTTAATCGAGTAGTCTGAACTTGTTTGAACCACTGTTATTAGGGATTCATTTCCAAATAGCAGCATTCCAGACAGTATTTTTTCATCAGTTTTGTTTTGAGGAAGGAGTCTGTCATGTTAGTAATTTGAATGGTGGGACTTTTCCTGCCAACAGGTAAATTGTAAGCACTGTTATACATCCAGTGTGTACATAGTTTGAAGTACTGTGGTTTTTGTCTTTGCACCTAAGTGTATGCACACACGTTCCACAGGCTGAACATCTGACCTGTAGCAGTTGTAAAATGTAAATAGCTATTACTAACTTTAGACATAAACTAAATAAATTTAGTATAAGCCACGCTACTGCTTAGTGCAGTCAATCACTATGAATCTGCCTTTGTGCAGTATGAATGCTGCACACTTTCTGCTCATCCTAATTTGATGTCAAGATTATTTTTCTACAGAGATTCCAGTAGGAGGCACTGGGTTTTACTCTAATGCACACTATGTACCCTGCAAAGCATCAGGAGCTCTGGATTTACAAAATAGACTCTTCCAAATTCTTTCTAACACAACGTTTGTGTTACCTGCATATTTTGTGTCGAGAAGAAAGCGCACCTGCCCCTCTTGTTTCTGTGGTTCCTGTCTTGTTTTCCTCCCTATATCTGTCTGTTCCCTCCCTCCAGTGCCTGTCTCTCCAAGAGCACGACCACAGTATCTTGCTTAGATTCAGTACATTTTAAAATATTTTCTTAAAACTACTCCAAGACGCTACAGTTTTGTCAGTCTGCTCTATAACAGACCATCAGCTGTTTCAGTCTGAGTTTTTCCTCTCTTCCCAGACATTCTTTACCCTCTGCAGTCACTGAATACACAGATTCTCTCCAGATATTTGTCTGCCTCATTTACCAGTTCTTATACTATCAGAGTAAAATCTTTGACTCTGGTCATAAAATAAAATGGGCAATACTGCTCTCTGAAATAATTCGTGTTTGTTTAAGCAATATTTTAATAAAAGTGATGCAGAAGCACATTATACAGATTTGGATTATTTGGGGATGTCTGCACAGAACCATCCTTTATGTGAGCATCTTCAAGATGTAAATCTGATTGATTCTTCGGCGATGTAGAAAGTTGAAAATAAAAAATCCCTGCTGTTCCCAAATTAGACTGAATAAGTTGTAATTGCATTGAGAACAAACCTCGGCAATATACAAAATAAAATCCAAGCTACTTTTGAGGAAGTAATATCAAATCTTATCTACTGTTTATCTGGTAAATGCAAATGTCAACTACTGCTGAATGGTGAGGAGAAAAGATAAATCTTGCAGATCCTCCTTGCACAGAGTTTTCATAATAGATGTTTCTAATGACTATTCAAGAAGCTTTTTAATTATGAAATACTATGCATACTTCTGAATAGCCAGGGAACTGGACAAAAATGTAATTGGCAGCAGAAGAGTGCAAATAAATCACTTCAAGGACAGAAAGAAAATTCAATCTTGGTAACATTTATATAATAGGAATAAAATATGTATAACAAAAACAGGACACCATTTAGTCTCTCAAAAATATAACTTACAGTGAATGCATTTTATTCAACACTGTAATTTGTAATCTAACATGTGCATAAGCCATAATGAAAATATCATTATAATTAACTTTGAATTACACAATCTTGCATCTTTTGTTTCAAAACTAAAGCATGCTTATTATAAAAGCTCCGCTTCAGTGTTTCACAGTGGTGTTCCCTGCCTTGATTTAACATGCTTGACTTACTGACTGAATCTGTTCTATTTCTGGCTCTCAGGGCTGCTCAAAGTCTGTGGGGACTGAGAGGCTGAGTAGGACTACAGATGCACATCTGTGGAAGGTTTTATGCGTGGGGGGTTTTTTGTTGTTGGCTTTTTTTGGTTTTTGTTTTGTTTTGTTTTGTTTTGTTTTTCCCTGGTAAACTGCGAGATTATGATTGATGAGCTCAGCATTAGGGTAATGTTATCAGGGACACTTTCTGCCTCTGTCCTTTGTGCCATCACCGAGGTCAGCCCATAATCATGTTAGCATTGAACATAGTGCTTTATTAATATTTCATGAGTAACTCCGTAGTAATCAGTCTAGCTTTGTATGGATAAATAAAACTGCTACAACAATCCCTGATGTATACACTGAGTGCTTTAGAAGCTACTGTAATAGGTCTTAAAAGTTACTTGACTGAATGTCTTTTCTGGTCTTTATAATAAGTCTAATTTTTACAAGTTTAAAGGAATCTATTTTGATGGAAGACGACTTCCATTACTGTGTTTAGTTAGAAGTGTAAACCCCTGCCTGCCTTTTATTAGTTAGCACAGAATTTTAGTAAAGCTATTAATCTATTGGTTAAATTATGTTGATTTATGTAGCTGTTCCTCTGTGATGTTTTCTAGGCTGTTCTCTACTTGCTTTGGTAAGTCTCTGAATGAATTTCTGAAATTCTTACTGTTATTTAAAGAAAATGTTTATATTCATAAATGTGCAAGTAGGCTGTATATAATGATTTGTATTTATTCCCACATAAAATCACACATTGTATCACAGAATCGTCATGGTTGGAAAGGACCTCCTAGATCACAAAGTCCAACCACACCCATAACAAAAAATCACCTAAAAAACCCCCAAACACCTAAATACCCCGATCAAACATGACTACAAAACCACAAAACCACAAAACCCACAAATTCACCCCCTACATACCCACCACTACTGCATGTCCTTAAGCACCAGGTCTACCCGTTCCTTAAATACCTCCAGGGATGGTGACTTGACCACCTCCCTGGGAAGGCTGTTCCAGTGCCTCACCACTCTTTCTGTAAAGAATTTCTTCCTAATATCAAATCTAAACCTCCCCTGCTGCAACTTCAGACCATTTCCTCTGGTTCTGTCAGTAGTTACTAAGGAGACGAGGTGAACCCCCACCTCTCTACAACATACTTTCAGGTAGTTGTAGAGGGCAATGAGGTCCCCCCTCAGCCTCCTCTTCTCCAAACTAAAAATGCCCAGCTCCCTCAGCCTCTCCTCACATGACTTGTTCTCTAAACCCCTCAGGAGCTTGGTAGCTCTCCTCTGGACACCTTCCAGCATCTCAATGTCTTTCCTACAATGAGGGGCCCAGAACTGAACACAGTATTCGAGATGAGGCCTCACAAGTGCCGAGTACAAGGGCATAGTAACTTCCCTTCTCCTGCTGACCACACTATTCTTGATACAAGCCAGGATCCTGCTGGCCTTCTTGGCCGCCTGGGCACACTTGTCTGCAGCAAGCAAAAAAATATGTATAAACAGAAAAAAGCATTGTCAGGTAGGGAAAAACAAGAACCCACTGTATATTAGGCAATGTCACATAGGATCCTTTCCACTGAATTGAAATTACCACTGCTGATCTCATTAGACAAAGGATCAGGACAAGATTTATTTGAAATATTGCTTGATTTTCTGTGACTTTCCTGTAAACATGTTCTATACTTGCATTGCTAAGCTGTTGTAGAAACTCCAGGCTTGCACAAGCTTGCTGTATTTTACACGTCAGCACCACACCCAGGCTATTTGTTTTTTTTCTCAAGATAGATTCTTGTATAACAGCCAAAGCTTGTCCTGGGGATGACCTAACAATAATACATCTGCTGGCCAGTTCGAAACATGGAATCGGACATTAGATAGGGAATGTGAAACTTTCCCATCCCTCATATTTGTTCCTCACTTTGACCAGTCTAGTTCTAGTTACCAAATAAAAGATCATACTGGCAGTTTGCCGTAGGAATTAATAAAATCCTACGTGAGGAAGTTTTCCTAAAAAAATATTACACATTCAAATTATTACATTTAAAAAATGTAATTCCATTACTTCTGACTATGCATACTATCTGTATTTTTGTGAAAGGGATTATCCTTCTTTAGCTACTTTCTATTTTATAATAAGCTTTATGAAAAAATGGTGCATATATCATGCTCCTTAAACATTCTAAAGTTTCTATATTCTGAACTCCATCCAAATGTGAACACTTCTGTCATCTAGTGTCTCAGAAGTGAATCCAATATTCCAGGTGCGATCTCAAAAGTGTACTGTAGACAGGTACAACTGTTTACATCCTCTGAGATGCAATGATTCTCCACAGATGGCATCAAAATACACTTATTTCTGGTGAATTTAGAGTTACAGAGTTTTGTCTAATTAAATTGCTGCTTGTTGTCACCCTTCTATTGTTACTGCTCTATTTTTGGTACTATTTTTGTTTCCAGACTTCTGCTTCCTATTGAAAACCTTTAATTATTTCCTCCCAAGGTGATTTTCACTGTACTTTCTGAATCTAATTGAAATAAATCTATGCCTCTACCTACTGCTTTCTAGGCAATTCCCAACTTTATTATCATTCATGAACTTCATCAGACTGCTGACTCGAAGGCAGCACGTATCTGTGTAGAACTGAATTTTAACTACTGATCATATTCTTGCTAAAAGTGAATGCTGGGATGAATAAAGGTGATGCAGAAACTGCCTCCAGGTAAAACTGTGTAGTAACAGTATGATGCTCCTATCTGTGGGGGCAGGGGTGGAAGATAGTATAGAAAGGGTATCATATGTAAGATAAATATCTGATTTTAGAAATCTGCAAAGTACTCAGTTAGTTGAAGCCTGTAATACAGGCTTTACTCTTACACTATTCTTAATAGTAACATTGGTTTGTCTATCTCCTGCCTGTCTGAGCATACTTACATATGGAATCAGTCACTAGCACTAATGCAGCTTATTTATTTAGAAGGTATTTCCAGCTTTTAACTTTCAGTCTTTCTTGAAAGTATAGTCCTGTAGGGGCAAAAAACTATATTCTAAATTCATGCCAGCAGCTGTTTTCTTCAACAGCACCAAACTTTTCTGTAGAGAGCTCCTATGCTATTTTCTAGCAATCAGAAATTGCAAGGGAGAAATCAAATAATCTAAAGCAAAAGCCTTTTTCCCAGTGATCTCATCACATAATGCCTTTTACCTTCCTATTAATCATTGTGAAAAGATGGGGAAAACACAATTTAGGATATAAGAAGGAACAATCTTTATAAAATTTCCCAAAGGAAGTCATTAATACGCATCTCTCACTATATTCCCCAATTGGTGATAGTTTGTCCTTTTTCACTATGGTATCACTCTTCTGGCCTTCTGGATGTCAAAACTAAACCCCCTGGTCAACTTTAGTGTGCTTACTCTTGGGTCCAGTTTGGGTGTAGCCACAACCACTGCTCTGTGCAGCAACATGGGTGCTCTGGAGTGCACATCCCACACTTGAGAGTGCAAAGGGAGTCCAGTGATCCTTTGAGGCCACCTACTTCTTTGCTAGCAAAACTGCACTTGCATTTATTGCCACCAGCTGTGACAATTACCTTTAGAAATAATGTTATAATATGTGCAACTATAAGAGAAATCAGCCAAGAAAAAGAAGGAAAATGTTCAGCGTCTTCCTGTCAGTGAAGGACTAGTCCCTGGAACATAAGTCTCATGCTTTGTGTAGTGCATTTCCTATGTCTCAAATGATGAAGTTGCCACTATTTCCTTAGGAGGCTGCTGTACAGATGTCAAACCATGTACTCTTCTAAATGGAGGATGCTTTCAAATCATATACAACTAGGAAGAGATTTGTCTTTATAATATTCTTCTATTCTTTGGACTTCATATGGCTACTTTTTCTATCATCTCCTGATGAAGAGTCTTCTTTTGACAGACAGTTCTTGAAATTAAATTGCTGAAATGATTAGAAAAAAACTAACACTGATCGACTTACAGTGCCACCACAAAAGCACCACAGCCAATAATGCACAAGCTGAACAGTTCTGCAACTGTCTGGAAACCCACAGCTTATTGAAAGTAGAGAGTCCTGACCCTATAAGCAAGATAAGCCATGTGCATTTTGAGGAAGATCCATTTCCAGAACAGAAATATAAATTGAACTATTGATGGTCAAAACATCAGAATATACCTTGTTTTCCTAAAAATTACTAGAAGCAGCTGTACATATGAACTCTATCATTAGTGAAAGAAAAAATCTATCAAATTAAAGCAAAAAATAGACAACATAGATAAATGGCTTTTATGCATAAATTCTGCAGACTTCTTGGTGATTTACATCAGAGTAGTTCTTACACAAAATTTCTTTAGAGACTGAAGTTATTTGCTTATGTTAATTTTTTACACTTCCAGTTCATCTCTGATGAACAGGAAATGCACAACGTAAGTTGAGAAAGGAATATAATATATCTTGCAAGCTTCCAGCATTTGCACTAAACTTTATTTTTTTTTATGTAGAAGATGGTGAGGAGGAACAGACCTAAATTTTTTTGGTCAATCCTGTATTCTCCAGCTCAAGGATATCTGACACTTTCTCATGAGAGGCCACATAAATGAATTTAATTTTCCATGATTTGGGCACGTGGAAGGAAAATCAATTGTAAAATAAAGGGTTCTGTCAAGCAAAACAGAACTAAAATTCTTCACTTTCTATTTTAATCTATAAATCTAGCTCTAAAGAGGTGAATAAAAAAGCATTAGATTATCTGGTTAAAACACAGAACTTCTTACTTAAGCTAACCTAAAGTGCAGCTTACCATCCTGTTGATGCGAACAAAGTCTTCAGGTTTCTTGGCCCATGGAGGGAGATCGACATCATTCACAACAGCTTCATCTTCCCTGATTCCTAGATTATAGCCGTTACTGTTGACAAACATCTCTGGTAGGTAGTAAAACTCCGGAATTAACTCCTAGCAAGGAAAAAAGACACAATGAGACTTTACATTTATACAGAGCTGCTAAATGATGCTGTCAGAATCAGGCTCTGTTGTAGTACACATCAAAGCATTCCTGGGTTTGCTTAAGTTTCCGTGCACTTGTTTAAGAATTTTTATAACCTGTTTTCATGTACTTACAGTCAAACCTTTTCCATAATGAAGTACTCAGTCTTTGCTTTTCCCAGATCTGTTTTTATGAAAAGCATAACTTTGGAAAAACAATTAAGGAGACCTCTTGAGAGTAACGGGTATGCTAAGTGTGTGCTGAAATTCCAATACTATAAATATGTTGGATTATTTAATCACTCTTTAATTAAACTACTTAAAAGGGGGGGAAAGGTGTTAATTTAAAATTATCTTGATTTTCCTTTCTCTATATTCTTTAAGTACATAAAGAAAGGTTTTGATTACCTATATAAGGAAAAAGAATTCAGGGTGTATATATTTTTCTACTGTAAGAAAAATAAAAAAAAATAAATGGAGAGAAACACGTCAGTACAACAAATGGCCTTAAAACAGAGGTACATGATATTTAAATTGTGAAAGATCAATAACTGAGTAGCAAAGATAACCTGCAATGTATTACTACATTCTAGATAAGTTAGGTTGTGAAGTTTCCCCCTATTTCAAGGGGGGATAAATAGAAAGTGCATTTTGACATAATATTGCCATATTTTGACAAATATTGTCATTTGTTCCCGTCTATTATTTGAGCAGTAAGTATTGAACTGCAAAAAGGCTTTAAAGCCTCTCTTCTAATATCCAGATATGGATTATATTCACTAAATTATATTGTTAAATCATTCTAGCATTCAGCTGTGTAACATGATCAAAACTGATGACACAGCACCTGAAACCAGAGTCTCTTTTGTGGTCTTCTCAAAGGCTGCAGACATGCAAAGCATTAAAAAAAAATCACTGCTGACACAAACTTATCTAATTAAATCTGATGTGCAACTCCATAGAGAACAGAGCAGTTAAAGAATAGAGAGTCCTTTCAAAATTATTAATTAAAAAAAAAAAGAGAATATTTATGTTACAATGTTAAGTGTGCTTAGGGATGCAATTTACTTGCTCCTTTACATAATTTTAATATACTATAAACAGTCTAAATTCAGATTAGACTAAAATGCAATGCCAATCAGTATCTACCCAGTGCAAAACAGTAACCAAGTGAGACGTGCCTGAGCCTGAATAGTTCATTAAGACAGGAGATGTAATTTTAAAAACAAAAAATTGAGAGATATTACACATAGTAAATAGTAAAACAGCAGTGAGAGAAAAGCCAAACTAAAACCAGCCCTGAATATCCTCTAAGATTAAAAAGATTATTTTCCTGACAATCTTAACTTTGATTATATACCTCTAATTTACTCAAGAGTATTTCTAAAAGCAGATTTCCCACTTTCCTCTAAAGAGAATTCACTAAACTCTCATGTGCCTAAGGAAGCTGTTTGGTTTTCTCTAACGGAGCCCAAAGAAGAATGAATATTCCTCATAGCTGAAGAGATCTAGACATTAATCTTTCTAGAACTCAACAAACTACTACCAATTTGGGACTAAGAGCTGGCCACAATCCAACATGTGGTACCATAAGAATCACTGACAAACTAAGAGCATTACCTTAAAGAAATGAAGAATTAATAAGGACCTTAGAATGCCAGAGAACCATTTGGTCAAAATTAAATAAAAAGTAAATATTCAAATGAAACAAATTCCTTTAAAGAAAAAAAGCAAGCAAAGATTCTTCCTAGACTATACAAAAGCCTTAAAACACATACCACTGTTTTTAATTATTACCATTTTTTATACCACTGTTTTTAATTCTTACCACTTTTTACACAATACAGTGGTCTGCTAACCTGTAATGTCAAATAGCAAGCAAGTTTTTGATTCCATCAAAGATTTAATAACTCTAAAATTTCCTTTTTTTCAGTTTTAAACATCCTAGGATCCAATTGTGAACTTTTACATCAAACATATCTGAAAGATTTGTGCTACCCAGAGATATGTCTGATGTTTTAACTGAATTCTATTAACCTTGTAACTTCAGCAGCATCTTGAACAAAGGGATTTAAGTCACTGAATATTTTTAATGATATTTCCATTTTGTAATTTTATCTTTGTTGCTATTTGCTTTCAGTGTAATTTAGTGTTCCCTTGTCTGGTATAGCAGAAAACATAAATAGAAATAGAATAAACAGAAAGCACGTGATTGACTTTCTTCATAAGATTTATTGCACTGTATATGTTTAGTTTGACCTGTCTTATTCCTGCGCTCTGGAAACTAACCAGTGTCAGACTTCTAAATCCTCTTCAAAGACCACTCTCTCTAGAATCCTAATCTTTTCAGTTACACATCTCCCGGTATTCTTTTTTTATTATTATTACTTTATTTTATTTTTTTCTTTTTAGTCAAAGTAACAAAGCTAAATATAGCATTAAAAAAAAAAAAGTACGATAAACCCACTGTGCTACAGTGTCAGCATTCTCTTCAATGTTATTTTAAGTGCAGCCTACAATTTTATTTTGGTACTATTTATTAATTGAACCTTTTATTGAGACACGAATGATATTGCATGCAACCTTTCCCAGATACTTACATATTTTCCACATTTTGCATTAACCATTCAGGGTTTTTTGGTAGCATTTGATATTTCTCTTGCAATTTTGCTGTCTCCACTATTGACTAGACTAAGAAACCACAACACTTAAAAATAGCTTAGACAAATCCATGCCCTTCACATTTCTAGTGAAAGAATTAATATAGACTAAAACACAGACCCATTAGAGAACTTTTGGCACCTCATGAGTATGAACTTGTTAAAATTGGGAAAAATCTTCAAAAAGTATATTTAGCTACTTAGAAATACAGAAAATGCAACTAATCTAGGGAAATGAGAAAGAAAGGTTTGGCTTTATGTGTTCACTGTTCTTCTGTGGAAAACTGAAGAAGCAGTGTCTTCTACCTCATGCCAACGGCAGGTGCCAGGTGAGGACGGAAAGGTGAACACCCCGTTCCCCAGGGCCCCTGGGCATGCTTCACTAGGGGAAGCACAAGCTGGGAGAAGCAGAGAGAGGATTGGCAACTACAGAGCAGGCGGCAAGGACAGATCCTGGGAGGTTGCTCAGAAAAGGAAGAAGAGTGAACCTCAGCAGAGACAGCAAGATGATAGCTGGCGCCCAAAGAGAATTGCTTTACCAAGAAGCTGCTGAAAGTGGCAAGAAGTAACATAAGAATGAAGGAAAGGATTACACTAGCAAGGGCTAGAGTTACTTTCAAAATCTATGTACATTTTTCTCAGCCAGAGTTGGAATTTTCTTTATTTCACAAGTGGGTTTATGCCAGTTCATATTCTAATAAAGATGCTGGCTAGAAAGAGACAGTGTTTTTGGTGCTTTTCCTGTTAAGGATGGGGAACAGCTACCTTGAACCGTTTCAGGGTCACATTTGGAGAGATGACCTTGCTCATTCCTCCATTTCACAAGAGGTTCAGCTATACCATCTTTCCTGCCAACTATCTGTATACCGTTGTCCCAGATTTGAGTGACTGCAGCTCCCCAATCCTTCCACCAATTGACCAGTATTCTTCATATGAGCAGGTTTTACCTAATGCCTGGCCTGAATCATTCATTACACATTCTAAGCTCATTTTCCCTTGTCCTAGCTATGAATCCTTCCTAGATACAGACAAGAAATTACTGTTTTCTCTTTGCATAGTTTATTACAGGTTTGGAAAGCTTTACAGCCATTCAGCACCTAAATGTCCAAATGAAGGACAATGATTTTAACTTCTGTGTTGTTACATTACTTAAGGTTTAGTTACAGATGTGTAAACTGTTCATTTAACCTCCCCAAATTAAGTAGCAGGATTACGCCTAAACAGTGCATAACTTAATTTACTCCTCTATATACTTTGGCCTTACTATATTTTGTCATGTGTTCATCACACAGAAGCCAAAATAAATGTTTTTATCAGCCTCTGTGGTTTTTAGATCAGAGGTTAAGGTTGCATACTTTTCTGACAGCATCTGCTATTTTTCATTCAATTTTATGCCATACAACATGGCTTCTTACAAATCACCAGCTTCCTACTTTAGAAGAGTCATTGTCAAATTCACCCTGGAGACAGGGACAAGGAGACTCAGAAAATAGCAGGGGAAAAATGTGTCTCAGGGGTGGTATTTACACCAGGGGATGGGACACAGAGGACCTTCTGTCTCCCAATGCTTTCCACTTGACAGATGATAAGTGAATCCTTAAAACTCCTGTTGCACCTTCAGTGGCACTGGTGGTAAAAGGTCAAGGCAATGGCAGGTTTATGCAAAGACATGCTTGTTTGAAGCTACCGTGATTTTGAGAAGTTTATGTTTCAAGCTACAAATGTCCATGAAAGACAAATCTCAAAGTATTTTCTGCTACACTACAAACATTGAGTCAGCCAGTGTAAATTGAGACATGAAGGAAATATCAAAAATAACAACATAAAAAAGCTCCCCTAGAAGTTACAGCAGTTTCAGGCATAAAATGATGGAATGCAATGACAAAAAAAAGTCACAAAAGACCAATATTTTTTAAAATCCTGGAATTTAAAAAATATTCACAGACCTATTAAGCATTTTAGATACATACTCTTATAGTATGCCATTTGGCTGATATATAATTTGAATTAACTGATACAATTCAGTAAATTTTATTGGCTTCTTTGCTCTTGCCAAAACATATCAAAGGTTCTAAATAAATCTTTCTGACTACATAACCTGTCATGGGTAATTTCTTACCACAATAAATATCTAGAGTTCAAAGAGTTAATAAAATAGGGATTCTAGTGATCTAAATCTATTTGCAGTAATTTCTGTCTAGTTGTCCTTGACATTTCACAAGCTGGTAACCTCCTCTGCTCCCCTTTCATTCACACTTCTAATAAGACCGGTTAGCTTTCTATCATTTAATAAGCAGCTACCTTTCCAACTGCCCTAGAAGCTTGGCTCTTCTCAGATGAGGAACAATGCAGTAAAGCTACCGAGGGGTGTAAAAAAAGGTAAAATGAATATTATAACAGACATTTCTTGTCTGTAAATGTGATCTCTAGTTTATTTTAATAGCTATACTAAAACCCCAAGGTATAGTTAACAGCCTTGTGTCTTTATATAAGGAAACATCCCCAAATGCATTTTCTAATTTACAAGCCTGTGACAAATCTGAGTCGCTGAGAAATTAAACTTTAAAAATATGTCTTGGGGTGATAGAGGACCACTATTAACACTATCATAATTGTATACAACTTGCATCAAATCTGACGTTTCTGCTTAATATGTTTTGCTAAGGGTATACCATTTTATGGCCTCCCAATGAAATCAAATCCAACCCAGACGTTTTCACTTTTCTAATATAATTCACTTCAAGGTTTTAAAGCTGCCATTTCTTTTTCTTTCTTTCTTTTTCTCCTAAAACGTTGATTCCCTGGCATCCATTAATTCCACAAAGGCCTAGTACTGGGTCAATGAGTCAGTCATGAGGACCTCCATTAACCACGTTAATTCACACTAAGGCACCTTAATGACATTTTGTCAGGAGTACCTTTCAAACTTCTAAACACACTATTCAAACAGTAATATAACAAGTTTGAGAGGCATTATGAAAGATTAGCTCCTGAACAGGAGGTTTCTGGGGAAGTCAATGTTGCAAAAAACTGGAATGGGGGAGGTGGAAAGGAAAAAATGTGAAAGCTGACTGGCCAAGTTATGGTCATTTCCGGGTGACTTGCTTCCTCAAAGGTCACTCCGTGAACATTCATTCTTCCTCCAGCTTGTACTGATTATCTCAAGAGAAGGTCGATGTTGATAAAGGGAGACACAATAAAATAAACTCTGTTATCCAGGTTCCCCCCTTGTGCGTTACCAGTGTAACAGAGCACACACCATAATTCTGCTTCATCCACTGGAGGTGGACAGGTTTCTTTGAAAATGAACCACAACAGTGCAAATGTAAGGAATAAAATTATCTAAGATCTTTAATTGTCCACTGAGCAATAAGCTATCATACACCACATTTTTCAAAGGTGGTGCACCTTTTCTCACAGTTCAAGATGTAGCAATTATGGCATGGTTTTCAGACTGGTTTTTATCAGCTCACTGTGAGTCGATTTAGTTTCAGAGGAGATTACACATATGCAAAGGAAAAGAGAGAAGGTGGGAGGGGAAAGGGAGAAACAAGAGAGAATGTCAGGGAGGATACGTGTGTGTGAAAAAAGGAGACTGACCCACAGTCAGCAAATGTCAGGTTGCTGGGTTTTTTTAGTTTTAATGCAGAGCTTCTTAAAAGTGATTTGGATGTTTCTTTTAAAGCTGAATGGAGGCTTTGAAAGAACACTGTTGTGGGAAGTGTCTGCATTGCTTCAAAATCTCAATTTACAACTTAAAACTTCATAACTGACTTAAGAACCTAAGAATAAAGCACCTCATAGTCCGCTTTCTTAAACAATAACTGATAAAAAAATCATAATACAGATTTTACCTTAAAAAAAAACCCTAATTTTAAAAGGATTTTTTTTAATTAGAACTTGCTAATACAGAATTAAGGTTTTTCATATCATTATTTAATACAGTACTTGAAATCAAAAATTTTGTCCATCTTGCAATACACAGCATAGAAGAACATGAGATTAATTCATTACACATGCTGTTTTTAAATTATTTCATAATCTGTGCCACAGTAAATAATGAGATTAGTCAAACGAGAGATTAAATGCACATAAAGTAGCTCAGATGAATTTCAAATCTCTGTTAAGGAATACATAAACACTCGATATTCTTAACAGTTTTCAGAATTTGCTACTTTGATGGATAGTTTGTACTCCATGAACCAAATATTCACTATAAAGACTCAAAACATCTTTAGGGTGGGAAAACAATTTACATGGGAATCCACACTGCCAAAGACCCCTATTTATAATTGTATATGAAGCCAGAAGAAGCTACACAAATATGCAGGACACTTTGACAGCAAACATACTTGAAGATTTTGTACTCACATGCAACCTCTACACATTTTCCCTTTTGCACATTATCTACTTTCTTACAGGACTGATAGAAAAATATTAGAAATTGCTGTCTTCTAATGAACATGATTTTTTGGATGCTTCATACTCCCAGAGCTGCAGGTCTTTTGTTGTGCAAGACAGCGGTTGCTTCTCTTAGGAGAGTGGGCAAAATGGGTAGAGATTTTGTGGGTTTTGGTGGCTCCCCAAACTTCACTGCTTTTCCAGTCCTTGAAACTTGATTAAAATGCTTAAAAATCCTCTAAGGCATTCCAAGCAGTAGCACAATTAATTCAAAGAAATGGGGTATTCGTAGTATTAATGATAGTTCAGCTTCCCTCCCTTCCTCTTGCAGAATGAACTCCAAGGCCTCAGGGAAAAATTGGCCCTGATGTCATGGCATTGAGAAATGCAGTTCATTAAGATCTTAAGCAACAAAACAACAGCAACAATTAGCTGCTATACTCAGTCTTGATTTATTGCTAAGAAACACAGAACCTACAAATGGTAAGGGCCTATAGGGTCAACTAGCACATCCTCTTGCCAATTCATGATTGTCCCTGATGCTTTTTCAGTGCTTTGCCAGTCTCTTTCCTTCCAAGAAGCTCAAGAAATATGTGTTTTATTACACTCTCTTGTGAGGATATTTAAACTCAAAGAATACTCAATTTCATTTAAACTTTTCATACTCTGTTGGTTAAGTAAGCATTTTTCAGCTCTAGTCCCTGTCCTCTGAGACTTACCTCTTTATTTCCTGACAAACAACTCTTCTCTAGTTCATATGTGTGTGTATTTCATAGCATTATGTTACCATGTCTTCACTTTTAGCCATGAATTACTCCACACATACACACATTTTCCTTCCCATACACAACTCCTTAAACACATTCACTGCTTTTCTTAATGACTCCCTCCAGTCTGGGTATATTCTTCCACTAGCTAGTTCCCAGTTAGAAAGCACTAAGAGTTTGCTTTACCCAGCACAAATACATACTATAACTTGAACAAGAAAAACAAACCCCACACTTGTGTCCTCCAAAAACATAAGAGCTCTGAAACGAATGACTAATCAGACTGCTTCAGGTGGAATTTTGATCCCATAAGATATTCCAGTTGTTTAATGCTAATGATAGAGTCTTGGTGTCTCTAGTTTTCTGCCATCCTGCTGATCTTCAAGTTTCCTTGTTAAACTGAACACAAAAATGCATTAACATATATTGCTTAGGCTACAGAAGTGTACTTTAGTAGACATATTCCAGTAGTAGCTTTGTACTAATATTTAATAAATTAAATTGGTAATGCAATGAATTAAATGCTGGTATTAAATACATTTTAAAATCTCCTCTCATTTCTACCTTTTTTTTTAACATTTTCTTTTTTATTTAGATAGCTTATAAACTTTTCTATTTGCTCTAGCATCTCTTAAAGTTTCAGTTTATTTTTGAATCTACTTCTCTTTAACTTAAGCTGAATCAACTCATAATAAATCAATTCAAGGTTAATTTCTAAATGCACCTTGCCTGTATCTTCATTAATTAACAAAAAAAATATTTTAAAAAAGCATCTTTAATCCCTAAAGTACCCCTGAACAGACATGTCAGGAGTTATCTAGAGAAAACATTTATTGGCTGACATCCCTCATCTGTGCTTCCCATATTAGATTTTCTGTAATGACTTAGCTCAAAGTAGTTTTCTCTTTCTAACAGCATCACAGAAAAATATATATATCTAAATCTGACTCTGGGACTCTATGGCAGACTCCCAAATGTAGTCAAGAATACATTATTTTAAAGTCTTTCTCCCAGTGCAACTCTGATCCTTAACTGTTACTGTTTTAGCTGGGTTATCCCCAGCTCCCTTTTTAAAATTCAATAACATTGAAGTACACAGCTACGCTACAGCTTCACCTTTTGCCTTCCTTTTCTCAAGGTATCTAGCTTGAGAAGCTTTTTTAATACTAGTTTTATTTTAACAGCTTGGGGATTTTAATACACATACATTTTGTAATGCAAGTGTCATCCCTCTATAATTCTCACATCCTTGCAATAGCTGGCAGCAGCAGTTTAAATTATCCTACTTGGTTCAGAAGAGTCCTGGTATTTTCATACAAACATTTTGGTTCTTTGTTTTACTAATAACTCATTCAGTTGTTAGTTTAGGAACAATCGATAAAATTATACACCCTTGTTGAACACCCTCCTTCCGTCTGTCCACAGATATTCCTTTATCTCTTGCAATGCCTTCATGTATTTAACTGCCCTCCTCCTGTGAATACTAAAGGCAGACAAGTAGATTACAGTCACTTCCAACTGTCTTCCCTTATTCCTCAGTTTAAGGCTCTTATCTTTTGTTTCAGCTCCACTCCTAGGAAGCCATTTTCCCAGATATTCTGGTGGAATTCCAAGAAAATTAGATTTCATTGAAAGGAAAAATCAAAATGTCAGCACTTTAAATTTCAAGAAATGGCTGCATTTCCAATATAATAGATATTAACTCAAATTTCTTCCAAGGTCTTTTATTATAAAGGTAATAGTGACAGTACTTAAATTAATATTGACTTTCAGAGGAAAATAAATAAATATGGAATGGGTTATAATAGGTTTAGGTTCATTACATTTCTTTAAAAGCATTTTCTCCCATATGTTCAAATTTGTTCAAAAAATTTACAATTTGTTATTCTAACAAATAACTGAATAATAACAACCTGTGTTGTCCAAGTACGCTTCTGAGACTGCTGTTATATTTATGCTAACAGGAGCTCTGGAATAAATACAAATCAAAAAAAAATGATGTCTTTTTCTTTGCCAAATTAAGTAAAAAGTATAATGGTAACATGACCTTGACTTTTAGCATTTCCTGATATGAGGGGCAGTTTCAAAATAGAAATACATTCACTTTAAAATTGATATTTTTTTTTTTAAAAGAGAGCAACTTATGATATATTGCAGCTTTTGCCTACTTTCTTATATAGAAAATGAGAATTGAGAAATGATATTATTAAAAACATTAACAGATTTTGGGTTCTTTCTGATAAGGTCCTGTGTACATGAACAATAACCCTTTGTATGTAACAATAGGTAAGAAATAACAACAGTAAAATCACCCTGCTCTCCGGCTGTTTCTGTGTATCGTGTAGAAGTTGTTTTAATCTAATGTGTATTGTTGCATAATATCCCCAGGCACATTCAAGTAAAAGCTAAAGCTGTACAGAAAAGCCAACATTTAAATGGGTCTTGTCATTAATGCTTTATTAATTGCCCCAGGCAATGCAAACCCAGAGCCAGGCAAGCTATAACAATATGACACTTTAAGGTCAAATCCAATTCCTGCTGTGTTTTATGGAGTGGGCCAAATATTGAGTTAACAGCGGGAAAGAACAATTTATTGGGCTTTCCTCCATCTCCTGATTATCTGATCTAAATTAGATCAGTTGGGTTGTTTTTCTCAAAAACCAAAACACCTTTTGTGCACTCAACTTCAAAGAATCTTTGATTGTTTGTGGTAGAGCAGAAATCTTCAGTAATATCTACCTCTCACTTAAACTATACCTAGTGTAGTGAATATGAAGATATGATAAATAAAATCCTCTTTGTCCCTACAGAAAACAAAATACCATAAGCAAAAATGCAAATTTTTCAGGTTTTTTTCATGTATATGTTACCTTCACATCTGAGGTATCTCTTTGGCTGTTCCTCCAAGACCTGGCTACTGAAGAGAAGGTTCGATCTGGGTGGTCAAACTTGCCATCATTTGCATTTAGAAAGAAGGTTGTAAAGGGTTCCTGTGGTCAATGAAATGAAGATAGATTAAGAAAATAGAAGATATGCAGCAGATCCGAATTACTTTCACTGATCAAAGTACTTCATAAAGGCACCTCATTGTTACATCTGTACTTAATATATATTAGTACATTTATTGGCACTTAACACATTTTGCCACACAAATCTTGAGGTCTAGCAGAAAAGGTTGTATTGTTAGATATTCAGTCTTCCATAAGACCAATTACCCATCAGCAGCAGACCTATACAGCTTAGTCCCAGCTCAGAATGGCTGCAGCTTCACTGCAAGTATCATAAACAGCCTCTGTCTTATACTTATTGCCATGCTTTGGTCACCCCTTGTAAGATGGCGTGCCATCTATTTCTTCCCCTTTGCCATAGTCTGAAACATTTTGAAAACACTTTGAAAAGTGTGGGGTTTTTTCCATTAAATTCATACCCAAATTAATTTCCTCGCATGTCCTGCTCATTTGGAAATTTGGTTACTTAAAGCAGTTCATAATCACTGGATGATAATGCTACATATTACAATATCATCTATCTACCATTTGAACTTTATCCTCTGGTTCCTTTTCTGAAACTTTTGAACAGAGAACTTCTCCATTAATAAAGGAATTTTGAGGGAATTATGTCACGTTATAGACATTGTGATTAAATTACTCAAGACTGAAAAGGGTTTAAGTAATTTATTTTCCACAGCATTTAATAGCGATTAAAATATAAATAAGGAAATTGGGGATGCAAAGGTAATGTAAGAATCCAAAATAAGGAGGAAAATAAAAGAGGGAATTTAAACTTCCAGAGAACACTGTTTCTCTAATCTTTACTCTGTGTGTCCTTGCAATAAATCTTTTCTATCATACACAACAGTTAACGCAGGTTACTTTTTGTCAAAGAAGTGAAAACCTCTCAATTTATCTCTCTAAATGTGAAAGAATGGGCGTGCTCTCTTCATGTTATCAAGGCATGCCAGTACCTTTTAAGTGGCTTATGGGAATTGTTTATATTAAACCAAAGGTTTTACTTTTATTTTTGTTTTAGCTGGGGCCAGTTATCTTAACTTGCAGTGTCTGTCAGTGCAAACATGGAATCAGATTCATTCATTTGAATGGTGGTGTTTCTTTCCTTTTTTATCCTTTTTTTTCTCTTAAAACATTCATTAATTTATTTTAAAAAGATAAATTTAAAAGAATAGGTAACAATCCAAGCAATATACTTTCATCAGTGCATTTATTCCCATCAGAGAATTTTAATATGTGTTAAATTAAAAATAATTTAATTAAATACAAAATCATCACAATATCATTTCTTGTTGAAGGACCCTAATTCCCATTGCGCACTGACTTTGTCTGAACTCATGAATATTGAAAGAGTGTGTGGCAAGTAAGGAAAAGGTTTATAATTTGAACAGAATATTAAAATTTAACAGTAGCTCAACTTAGTGAGCAGCATAAAAGTATCACCATGAACTAAAATACTGAAAGAAATTAAGTTTTTATGCGTCTAGACTTTACAGTGCTCCTTGTAGTGAAAATGTAAAATGTATGATTCAGACCCAGAGCTAACCAATGGAAAACAATAGAGACAGTAATTGGATTACATATTTTTATACTAAAATACTATTAATATTATAATTTAACATTAAATTTATGCAAATTCTTTTAACACTAGAAATATTTTGGTTTTAACTGAATTCTTCCCCTCAAATCTCTGTATATATTTGCAATAGCATTTTTTGCAAATTATGCTGTTTTTCGAGGTTACCCATACTGAAAAACTTTGTATGTTGTTGATCTGAGCATGAATCATTCTATCTTCTACCAACCCCTATCTATTACTTTTTTTCTTTATAAGATACATGTGATTTCATCTGTATGTCATTGTGGAGAAGACTGTGGATCGCTGCTGAGGTTCTGAAATCAGAAGCAGTTGATGGGTTTAAAAGAAAAAAATCAGAAACCTATATAATTACAATAAAATATGCAAAAATATTAATCCAAAATTCCATGACAACATTATTTTAAGCATCTGAGACAAATATACAAAAGTAATAAAATTCCTAATCAAGGATTAAACTTTTAATAGCTGAGCACTACAGGGTGCCCTATTATGCCATCCTGCTATGACCTGTTGTGCCTATCTTTTTGGATTTTTAATCCCTAGCAGAAATTCAGAGCTTTCACTTGCTTTATCTCAGACGTCTCACATAATATTAAGGTAATTTTTATTCTCTGCAAAGTCAAGTGCTTATATTATACAAACACAATTCCTATCTGTATTCAACATACTCATTTAAATGCTGTTATTCTATGATACTGATTACTGTCATTTCATGTAAATGTTTGGTTGCTGTGAAAGCTCTATCGCTGCACAATGTTTTCATTATAACCCCATCTCTCTCATTCCTAATATTCTGAATAAAATTCACACCTTGTTCACTGCCAACAAGAAGAGAAATTCATGGGGTACTTGATTACGATGAGCTGCGGGAAGAAGGAATTTTTCCATTCAACAGCACTTTTCTCACTCCATCCCCTAGTCCTATCTGAATCACTTATGGTGAGAGTAGGGGAGGGAGGAGGAAGGGATGTCATTCTAAGACATCTTATGTCAAACAAAAATGTCTTTTCAACCATTTGTAAGGGGAGAAAAAAAAAAGTATTTGGGGTTTTGTCAGTGACAGACACCTTTTGTCCAATACATATGTGACTGTTCTACTCAGTTTCTTCAGACCTGACTCACAATAAATCCATAATTTCTTCTACCTCGTACAAGTACTTAGTCATTGCAATAGAAACTGGAAACCAGTTATTCTCTACAACCTCCACAGATACCAATTATTCTCTCTAATACTTGTCTCTTTTTCAGTGAAGATGTAACTCAATCACACAAACATAACTTCTTCAACAACAGCTACTGAGAACATCCAATTGCACCGTAACTCTAGCCTATTTCACCTAAAAATCTGAAAACAATGCTGATACTCATATCCTATATGATTCAATCTAGAGTTCTTTCTTCTGCCTACTTTTCAGATTGTACATTAAAGAGTATATAGCATTCTAATGTAGCATTCTTGGTTTGAACTCTTCTGCCTTCTGCAGATTAAATATTCACTGGTCCAGACTGAAAGCACATGACAAAAAATACACTTGAACCAAGTGGTAAGGTCAGCTAGACATAAACTATGAATAATTTATTTCATTTATACAAAAATTGAACACAACAGTGCATCTCTTCCCAGAACAACTTTTATTCTCTGCTGGAGCAAACTCGTGAGTGATATTGGCTCCTGCAGAATAAGTAGAATTCCTGGAGTTAGATGTAAAGATGTGTGATGTACCAAAGTGTTTAACTGTGGTCTGGTTTCAGTAGCACCTCAAAGGAGGGGAAGGCAATACTATATAAATTCTGGTGTTCTCTGCTAGTTTTCATCATTATTAACCTGACTGAACCTAGCTATGTAATGTAGTTATATATAATTTGCCCCTCAACTGAAAAAGAAAGCTGATTATAGAAGCATAGAATCATAGAATCATAAAATCATAGAATCAGAATGGTAGAGGTAGGAAGGGACCTCTGGAGATCAAGTCCAACACCCCTGCCAGAGGAGGATCACGTAGGGCAGGTCGCACAGGAACATGTCCAGGCAGATTTTGAAATTCTCTAGAGAAGGAGACTCCACAGCCTCTCTGGGAAGCCTGTTCCAGGCTCTGTCACTCTAACAGTGAAGAAGTTTTTCCTCATGTTGAGGTGGAACGTCCCACGTTCCAGTTTGTGACCATTACCTCTCATCCTATCACAGGGCACCACTGAAAAGAGCCTGGCCCCTTCTACTTGACATCCACCCTTCAGATATTTGTAAACATTCACAAGATCCCCTCTCACTCTTTTTTTCCAGACTAAACAGCCCCAGGGGTCTCAGCCTTTCCTCATCAGAGAGATGTTCCAGTCCTTCCATCATCCTTGTAGCTCTCTGTTGGACTCTCTCCAGTATTTCCCTGTCCCTCTTGAACTGGGGAGCTCAGAACTGGACACAATACTCCAGAAATGGTCTCACTGGTGCAGAGTAGAGGAGAACCTCCCTCGACCTGCTGGCCACACTCTTCTTTATGCACCCCAGAAGACCATTGGCTTTGGCCACAAGGGCACATTGCTGTCCCGTGGATAACATTGTCCACCAGGACTCCAAGGTCTTTGTTCATGGAGCTGCTTTCCAGTAGGTCAACCCCTAACCGGTACTGGCATATGGTGGTAGTCCTCTCCAAATGTGGGACTCTACACTTGCTCTTGTTGAACTTCATTTCATTCCCCAGCTCTCCAGTCTGCCCAGATCTCTCTGTATGGCAGCACAGGCTTCGAGTATATCAGCCTCCCCTCACAGATTCATACGAGAGAGTCATATCAGCTTCATATCAACAGACTTGCTGTGAAGACCAAAGAGTAAGACAATAAGTCCCTTCATCCAGGTCATTCATGAAGATTCTGAATAAGACCAGACCCAGTACTGACCCCTGGGGAATACCACTAGCTACAGATCACCAGCTGGACTCTGTGCCACTGATCACCTTCAACAAACAGTGGATTTTGGATATAAACCTAATGTTTCTGGAGATCATGTAGGATTCATTTGTAATTATAGAATTAAATATTTCTAGACTGTGGCTCAGTTCATTTTTTAGGAAGCTAGTTAGAGTATTGTTTCTTGAACTTTCAGAATTCTAGCATGATGTAGTGCTCCAAAATGTAAAACAGATTTGTTTAAATAAAAATGTAGAGGAAAATTAAGAATTATAATTTCAATTCACATAGGATTGTGTGTATGCCCATATGTATGGGGGAGGTGATGCACAAAAAGAGAGTGCAGGCATTACCTTGGTTTGGGAGAGTTTCAGGGTCATCTGTGTAACCCTCAAAAAAGACTATAGCCAATCTGATATGCAGCCTGGTGAATCCGAACCATTTCTTATCCTCAAACTTCCTTCATTTTTTCTCCTAGCATTCTTCCAGAAGAGAATGGAGTATACCTAGACCTGTACAACCACCTCACGGAAAATACAAACAGAAACTTTGCAGGTGCACTAGCAGCTCCCAGCTTCAGCTAAGGATTGCACTGTATTCTATTAAGCACAATGAAAGGCAGAAGAAAAAAATAAAATCATTATATTTGTTGTAATTATCAGTAGCTTCAATGTATTCTATGCTAAGCCACTGTTGTATTTTTGAAAACCTAATGTAAAATGTCACTTTTAAAGATGGGTTTTTACTGAACACTCTTAGTACACAAAAGAACTCGAGAGAAAACTGTACTACCGGTGAAAAATTTATTAATGACAAAACAGAGACAGAGATTGATACAAAAATCTATTAAATGGGACAAAACTGAGGCTAAGGCGTAAAGGGTCTTTTATAAAAGTAGCCTGATTTGTCAGATAAAGAAAAGCAATAGAGGGAAATATAAAGCAGTAGGGAGCATATTATCACAGAACTGACTCAGAAATATGATATTACAAGCAATGTTTTGAAGAGAACTGACAGGAACCAGATTGCATCTGTCAAAGCCAAAAAGCAAGATTCAAAAAAAATTCTAAAGGTTTTGTGGCAATGACACAACCCTATATATACATACACACATACTTCAGGGTGGATGAAACTTCCTTTCCTACTGAAACTACTGTTTCCTCCAATACAGGAGTATTAGTAGTGTAGTTTCTCCCCCTGGGTCCCCATTGCTCTTTACTGGTTTGTTCTGCTTCTATCTAGACTATCTCATTCCCAGTATACTTTGTGTCACAGGTTTTGGTTTGTTTGCACATTTGCTTGTTTGTTTTCTCTTAATTTCTCTCTTTTTTCTCTCTCTTTTCTCTTACTCTTTGGTCTGCACAGTCTTCTCCCATGATTTTGGTTTCCATTCCCCTCTTTCACTCGTCCCTTTCTACCAAAAGCTCTACTGTAACACATCTCCTCCCATGTATCTTCTCCAATCTCTTAAAACACCAAAGGCATTGTTCTGTCCAAAACACTGCATCTCTTATTGACACCTTCTTCTTCCTGGACTAGACTGTAATTTACCTTCTATAAAATGTTCTTACGGTCTTCTTCACAACCTCATACCAAAACACTAGCTCAAAAAATTCACGAGGAAGAAATCCTACTTTAACTTCCAGAAATCTAATTTGCCCTTATCTATCAATTTCACTGTCATAAGCTTCTCCCTTAGGATTTTTCATCCTTTATTTTGTAGCCAAAAGTATCTTTCTAAGGATCAGTGTGACTTTATAATCCCCCAAAATATAATATTTTCCTGTGCATATACACATTTATTTTCAAATCTTTATTTTGGGTTTCCATATGGGGCCTTAGCATCTTATTTCCTTTTCCTCTTTTTTGAGCTTTACACTTTCCCTCAAACTTTTGTTGTCTCCTTCCACCAGTGATTGCTTTTCTTGCTGGTCACTCCTGTTTAACTAATCTTTAAAATACCGATCTAGGCGTGCCCCTGTATTTAAATTCTCCCTTTGTGCTTTTCACCTTCTTGCCACCAGCAGTCTCTTCCTTGGAAAGCATTGCTTTCACTGTTCTTTTCTTCTTTTTATTCTCATGTATATTTGCTCTAACAGTCGTAATTTGACAGGTCTATATTGCAAGGCCATCAAGGCAGAGACCTTGTTCTTCTCACTCTTTTAGGGCAGAAGAGAAAGAGCAAGACACCTACGGTACTACATAAACAACAGTAGTAAAAATGACACAGCATTAGCCTAATACAGGAAATTAATACTCCTTGGTGTGTTGTACATCCAGCCTGTAAGCAGACTTTCAGACCTAAGAATTTGCCGACTAGCAAGAGATCTTTTGTTGAATAGCAGCCAAAATTAATAGATAAACATGAAAATAAAACCCCTGGTTTTAATATACTTTAAGGCAACAAAGAAGCACAGGTGAACCATAAAACGTATTCACAGTACATGAATAATTTAGCAACATTTAAAGGAGTACAGTGATCACCCCACATAGGAGTGTAATCAACATTTAGTTTCCCACAGTTTAAGAAGAAACATATCCTGAACTTGCAGACACATAAATTCTTCCCTTCTGAGCAGAAAAGCAGAATATGTCCAAGAGAAGCTGAGATGAGTGAAAACTCAGATGTTCAGCTTTGTGTGGATCTGCTTTGCTTGGTTGCTGTGCAAAACATGCTTAGAATCCACCTCATGCAACAGATTTGTATTGGCAAGTTATAGGTCAGGTTCAGTAATTACATAGTAACTCATTTTTTCATTAATTCAGGTTTCTCTATGAAATCTGAAGTCTCTTATTAACACTTCTTCACTGTGCTAACATGTAAACTAAATTCAGATTCATTCTCTCTTTGAAGTTTGGCCTCCTTTCCTAGATCTGATTTTGAGGATAAGATTTATGCATGAGGTTTCCAAAACTGAAATATCAGTTTGAAGTTAGAATCTACATTTTAACTTTTCTGAAAACTCTTAAGTTATTAATTCACTGAGAAGCATAGTTCATTTGCATAAAATATTACTCCATACTGCTTTAATACAAAACTGGTTCTATAATTACCCTCTCAATCTGACACAGTTGAATCTGCTTTGTATAAAAGGTTTTTCTTTAATATTGTCATATCTGCCCCTAGCTGATAACAGTAAGTGACTATACGGGTAGTGTCAGCTTTCTGTATTGTTTAGAGACATTTTTCTAGATAGATTGAGTTTTAGATGGATTTTCTTCATCATGTATGTCCTCCCACCACCACAATTTTGTCTCTAAATATATTTGAGATTGGGAAGGATGGACCCCCTGCTCACTGCAAATGAGTACAGCGTATAGCTTTGAGAATTTCTGATATTTCAAGTTAGGGAAGAACAAGATTTTGATAGAAAGGTACTTTCATTCAAAAGAAAATGAAATAGTGGTGACAGAAGAGATGCTGTAGATAAAGATATTAATGAAAACCAGGATCCAGAAATACTTACAATACGAACAAGCCAAGCCAATGTAGAAGTAGATGTAGAGTAGTGGGTATTGTAATGATAGGGTGGAGTCTGATCATCTTCCCATGTCTCATACCGCTCTGCATAGAAGACTGCTCTCTTTGGGTTCAAAGCACCAATAGGCTGCAAAGGGTAAGAAGTCCAATATATTATTAGCTGAAGAGAAGCATATCTGATATGTCATAGGTTAATTCTGCATTAAGATTCACTACATAGGACACTGAACACAGTCCATGCTGTAGTAATCCCTTCAGATTGGTGGCATCTTGGAATTTCTTTCCAAAGGCCTTGTGTACTGAGTCTTATGACTTCATTTTAATTGGAAATATCAGCGATCCGCATCTGCAAACTTTCAAGACCTTCCTGAAGTATGAGTTGTTTCCCAATTAATTCAGTAACATTGTTCTGGAAATACACTTCTAAAACATCATTTAAAATGCATTGAGGCCAAACTAATATTTCTGTTGCTGTCATTCACCATAATCACACAGCTAATGAAAACTGACTTTTGCTCACACAGGATACTTTGTAATGCACATTTCATGATGAAAAGATTTCATGGAGAACTGCTGATGGTGTCTGGTGATCCTAAGCAGAAATGTTTAGAAAATGTGCATAGTCTGCAGGACTGGGTGCATTTTTTGACTGAACAAAGCCACTTTTTACTGAGCAAAACAAACAAACTTTGTACTTAAAAACAATAGAATTTGGAAATTAGTCACAAGTTCAAAGTCCATTATGAGCATACTTAGCAGACAATCCACGTAGATTAGGCAAAAAATAAAATAAAATAAAATGTAGGACAAGAGTATGTACTGTTGTTCTTGACATGCTTATGTGGGGGATACAAGATTTTCTGTTATTTTTTTGACTCACTTTATTTCAGAATTTTTTTTGCAAAATAGATTTGGTTTTGCATGATAACCAAAGTCAAAGGCATAATGACAACATAACATAAAGTGACTGAAATGTTGAAATAAATATATAAGTGATCTTTAATCTCTTTTTCCAGATGAGACAGTGGTGGTAGTACTCATCTTTAAAGAATCCCCAGACTTTCACTTTTTTGGTAAAATTAAGCACAGATACAGAAAGCACACTTTCACATCAAATAATTGTAAAAACTATTATAATTTTTAGTGATTGCTTGATTTTTATTAATTAAAATATATTATTAATATTGTATATTATTTATATTATTAAGGGAATTGCAACTTGAAAACAAACATATACTCAAGAGCTTGGACCGTTTTCAAAACGCTATCAGGTATTTTCACATTTCATTCCACCACTGAATTTTTCTACTGAGTTAAAATGAAAAGTAATTTGGAATGGGAATACCAGTACAAGGTAAAATCCGTGTGTTTCACTACACTGAACAATTTTAAAGATACAAGTATTTTATTCCTTCAGTGCTGCTATGTTTTTTGACATGGCTGTTAAAAAGGCTGACACAGAACATGACTCTTTCCAACTTTACATAATGGAACTTGTTTTTTAAAAGCAGTGTTTGATGAGTACTTAGCTACATTTTAAAACATTATGATTCCAATATTTTTCACATGAAACACTCTGAACACTTAATACTTTGCTGTGTCCTGGAGATGTTAATACCTTTCTTAGATGTGTAAAATGTATGGGGAATCCCTAAGGATCAGTGTTATCTGGTACAGATTGCACTGCAAGACCTCACAAAACATTCTTCAAAAAGAAGTATGAGCCATTCTCTAACACTTTCCAGGCTTGTTTCCCAGCCACTTGAAAAAGGAAAAATAAATATTTGCATTTTTGTTAGACTTGGTTTTGTTACACATCCTGCCACTGTCAGGAAACATGCTGGCATTATTATAGCCTATAAGTTGCCAATATACAGAAATAGTTTTTCAACCTCTTCCTCGTGAAAAAGTAACTTATTAAAAGACATTCTTTTCCTGTTAGACTGACAAAATGTGTAGATACATGTGCACTTTGCTAAATTATATCAGGGCTCTGGGTTTCTTTGGGGACTGCACAGGGACCTGCTGATACCATCCTCATTAAGGTACCGTGTATCCATTCCTCTGGCAGAATAAATTCCATTCCCAAAATGCACATTTCAAAAGCTAAAGCAGTAATTCACACCCTAGTCTGTTAACAGGAAACATTCACCCCCTCTGAGAAGGAAACACAAAATGGCAGACAAATTGGTGAGAATGTATTTTGTAATAGAAAAACAGCCCGAGAATATTTCTTTCCGCCACTGTGAAGCTGCATTTTACCCTACACCGCAGTGAATTCTGAAGCTATGGAAGACAGAGGCATCATCTGTCACATTATTGTACATCTATGTTTGGAGGCACAGTTGAAAAGGAATATAGTGATTTGTGCAAGATTGAAAATCAAAACACCAGGCCTTTCAAAATATATTTGAAAATGATCAAATAAACTATGTGTTTTTATTCTTCACTGTAAATCAATTACAGTAACAAGAACTGTGAAGCATAACTGATCCTCAAAAATAATTACAAGGTATTTTATAGACTAGCAAATTTTTAATGACAGTTTAACCCATAGCTTTAAAAATATGTCTTAAAAAAAAATAGACCTAGAGTTGTGTTTACCGAAGAAGTTACTTTCTCTCAAGAACTTGGCAGTAATTTTCCAAAGTCATGTAAGACACTAATGCAAACACACCATCATGTTTTCTAACTTCTTCAGGGAGAAGTGTTATTTCAATTTAACAGATAAATGATATAAGGTTGTAAGATGAATTTTCATTTTCATGATTTTCTCATTTTCATTTAAAAATGCCTGTGCAAGTAGCTAAAATAATCTACTTTCAGAAGACAAATGCTCAGTTTACTAAATCGTAAATCTAAAAGCTGTATTCTGAAGATTACCTTCATCCTCATCGATATTCTTTTCAGAGTCAGAATCCAGTTTTCTTTCAATTACTTTAGGAATCATTTGAAGAAAAATATTGAAATGCACAAAATATCTTCTCAATAAAATGGAGAAGTGAAAGTGAAATGCCATGACATTCATCTCCCTTCTTGCGTGGAATGGAAGTTTTAATGTGAAAATTTCTGGGAAGAATGTTTGATGGGAATTACCATTCCTTGACCCAGAGAAAAGGGAAAAAAGAAACAAGGGTGTGAGGTAGAGCTTGTCTTCAGCGAGAAAGTCTCACCTTGGCATCTTGGGACAGATCCTGGATTGGATGAACTAGTGATCTGGATGGTAGCCTGGCATTCAGGAGATAGAGGTTCACTTCTGTCATTCCACATTCCACATTCTATTTCTAGTGTTGCCAGTTAAACCAGATTAGAATGATTGAATTTGAACTTGGATTGGAATGCAGAAGGGGTGAGACGTGCTATAGCACAAGTGCCTCTCCGCACAAGTGTCTTTTCTCAGGAAAAATGTTTATGTGCTCAACACTTATTACACCATTGATAACTTTCATTTTCATTGCCGGGACAATCAAATTTCACTAGTTAAGTATGGCTTAGTCAAATCAGAGGAGGTTGTAGCCATGTGGGTGTCAGTCTCTCCTCCCAAGTAACAGGCAATAGGATGAGAAGAAAAGGCTTCAAGCTGTGCCAGAGGAGGTTTAGATGTTATGAAAATTTTCTTCACTGAAAGGGTTGCTAAGCACTGGAACAGGCTGCCCAGGGAGGTGGCTGAGTCACCATCCCTGGAGGTATTCAAAAGATGTGTAGGTATGGTGCTTACTGATGTGGTTTAGAGGTGGATTTGGACTTAGCAGCACCGGGTTAACAACCGGACTTGATGATCCTAAAGGTCTTTTCCAACCTAAATGGTTCTATGATTCTATGAAACTGCTTAGATACAACTGCAGCTTGCAAAACAAAGGTGTGATAGAAAACCCTGAGCTAGATCTAGAGGGGCTGGTGTGCAAACAGAGCACCATTTATGCAGAGATGACAACTGGAATCTCAGTAGTACAGCTGTCTCAGTGCAGCACTGCACAGGGAGGAGAGCTGGAAGCTGCTCATGCACATACATACAACTCCACAGCTTCTGGTTTAGCATTACATCTGTTATTTCTGGGCTGTGGCAAAGACATACAAGGAACATCTGTGCAGTAATGGAGACCCTATGTGAACCACTTCTCTGCACACTGACAGAAAACTTAAATCTCTGCTGATGTTGGAAGCAATGCACATCGAAAATGTTAATGGAAAGTGCTCAAATATCTCATTTTTTTATTGTCTTTCCCCATTTCTGTGGGATGTGTGTTGTATATGGAGTTTTGGTCACTTTTCCATAGTATTACAGTGCCATTCCCAGTCCAGAAAGTCAAATATGATTTTAATCTGATACTATGGCTATAAAATGGAGATAAATTCTATTTACGGATCAAACCCTTTATCTTCACATAATGAAAGAAAATGATTTTATTTCCGTTTCAGTCAGATTCCTTGCTGTGTAAACTAGTTAAAATGACTCACACAAACAATACAAAGGCAAAGGTCAATCCATGTACTATGTCTTGTCCACTACCTTAACACTAAGTCTAGTACAGAAACTGAATTTGAGTCAAACAAATTATTTTGAACATTAAGTAAAAAAGTTCTTTATATAATGTTTTATAAAATGATTATTCCAAACACATCATTTGCCTTTTTATTAAAATGCCCTCTGTAAGGACTCATATCAAATACCATTAACTTTTCATAAAATGGTTTTATAAGATACTCCTTAATCCAACCAAGCAAAACAACTCACTGTATGACAATGCCTACTCAACCACTTCACTGCTGATATACTAAAAGCTGCTTTTTGAGTTTATTTTATGCTTCTTTTTCCATTTAAAAATAAAGTATTTACTTTAACATTAAAAACACACTGCTATTCATGTCATTCTTTTTTATCTGGCTAATCTCTTTAGACATCTGGCCTTTGAAATAGTGTATTGTCAATACAGCTACTGTTTATATCCACTGGACATGTAGTTAGGACATGCAATATTTACTGGTTTGCCAGCAATCTTCATAGAATTTCATTTTCTTATGAAAGCAGAAATGAACATAGACCATCCTATTTATCTGGCCACTGAAGTATTCTACTTATCTTGATTCTAATCCATGCAGCAGACACCTTATCTGTTTATCTCTCTCTTTTTTATTTAGTGAAACGTACCGTGCAAAACTGTAGCTGGGTGCAAAAGAAACTCTGAGCATGGCTTTATTTGTCTATGGCTGAATACAGACTGAGTTTTCCTGGCTGCTTGCTTGCTTTTTTATTAAAGTAATAGCAAAGAACAACCTTTAAGCAGGACACCTTAGAAAAGTACTCAAAGTTTAAAATGAATTCTAATTTTATCCAATTCTGTAAGCAACTTTTCATCAGCATATTGATACCAAAATTATTAAAAATAAGAGTTCTGATAGATTCAAAGTGACAGTTTCACTCAGCAAATTAACCTTTTATTTAAGGAAAGAAAAAGTTTAACTGTGTGGCTTAAGCAAAATAAGGATCAAACTCATTTATGGTAGAGTTGCATGTGGTAAAGAGAGAAGTTCAAGTTACAGAAACTGATTTAATTTTTCCAGTGAGACTGGTTCTTGATAAGCCCATAAACTCCATTCCACAGCATACACATTTTTGGAAGTATTAAGTGTGGTTTGCCTTGAAATATTCACACTTAGATGCGTTCATTTGCATTATTACATTTAGAAGCCTTGGGGCTTTATCACTTCCTTTTCTTGAAATGGCACAGTAATAAGGAAAAGTGGTTATGCTTATCACCACCCGTCAGTCAAACACCTTCTATATTAACAAAATATAATTTTTTCCACTCAATGAATGGGTGTGTGATGTTTCATACACGTGTCAATATTAGTATTACTTTGCCTGGTGAAGAAATCATTTTATTTAACAGGATGTATGACTGGAAGTCAATGAGAAGAAATTCCCATTTACACTTTAATGAGCAGGGACAGTATGGCATGTCAAACCCATGTATTCACTATAACTTAGGAGTAAAATTCATAGTATTTTGCACAAACGAACCATATCACATTTTTAAGTGTGTTGAAACCCAAAACCCTCAGTGCACAGTATGGGCTCATACACATTTCCTGTACTAATGTTTAATACCAAAGGAAATCTCAGTAAAGAAGAAAATAAGCAGATCACCTGGAGGTTTGATAGTGAAAAGATAATCTGTGTATCTACGACAGCCTCTTTCACTAGCTTTTCATCCTGTCAAACAATAAATATAACCTTTAACCTTGTATATGTAATGAAAACTTGAGCCTACACTGTCTAATCTAATGAGAGGTCCAATACATCCTACTGCTATCACACTTTCTATGCCCATGAGCCCTGGTTTTGAATCTTAAATTATATGTAAAAATGTAAAAGAAAAAAAAAAAAAAAAAAAGAACAACAAAAAAAAGCCCTTGATAGGGGAATGTCCAAACACTTCAAAGAAAAAGAGCAGTGGAATTTTCAGACTAATATTTAATTGTTCTGAGAGAACTAGCAACATCTGGATGTAAAAGTACCACAGTAAGGAGCACGACATAAAAAGAGATCAAAATGGGATGGAAAGAAAGGACAAGTTACATGTTTAAGACAGCTTTGCAGAAATGTAAATATTTAAGTTTCAACTAAATAGAAAAAAAAGGTGTATGTTTTACCCTGTCACTGACATCTTAAGCAAGCCAAACATATCTAATTTCACTTCCACAAAACATATGAATTGCATTTGTCATGTATGTTCACTTAGGAGTTGTGATATCACAAAGATGGTGTACTGTATTTTATACAGAGAGCCTAGGAATCAAAGGTTCTAGAATGTCAAAAAAAGTACTGTCAATTATCCTAACTGACACTGGAGCTGTGTATGAACTTTGTGTGATAATAAAATAATTTATTGGGTTTTTTAAAAGCGAGATACAGAATCTACATTTAGCTACCAACACTATTTTGAATCAACAAAACAAAACCTTTCTCTTGGAAAATAAAATAAAAAAATTAAAAAAAAAATAATAAAAAAAAAAAGGTGGTTTCTCTTTTCATTTCATTGCTTTTGTAGCTTTTACCACACATATGCAATAGTGTTAGAAGTCTAAATCATTTCAAAAGATTCTTTGAGGGGTATTAATTAATAAATATTAAGGACTGAGGCTTTGTGAAACCTAAGAAGGGCAAACTTGCAGGAAGACAGAAGGTCAGGAACTGACAAAGATTTTATCCATCACCAGCTTAGCTGGAGGTTCTGACTTGCCATCAGATCTGCAGGAACATTTCTCCATTGCCCGGTGAAATCTGACAGAAGGAAGTGGCTCCTCAAGGAAAGGATACTGTGTGTGCCTGCCCCAGACGTCTGGCTGAGGCTTTTAGTACACCCCAGTTCAATAATGGGAACAATAAATCACTAACTCCTGCTTTTAAGCACTAGCCTACTCAGATTCACCTCCCTAACAAGGGAAGAAGGGCCTTACTTAGATACAGACAATATTGAAAATGAAAACAGAATTGCCTGGGAAATACTTCAGATGCATTCTGATTTTGAAGATTTTTACTGATAATGCACAAATTTAAACAGGATGCAAGTAATGTATAACAGCCCGAGTGCACAACATAGGGCATTTTACAGTAACTGGCCACTGACGTCTTAAAAAAATCATTAATCTGTTTTTCCTTTTAAAACCACAGTGAAATGAAACCTATCAGATGTTATTACAATAAACGCTAGAAGAAACCTGACAATTACACCTCTTTTATCCTGAGGGATCCCACAACACTTTACAGATTGCCTGTGCGTTTCCTCACACATCCACGGGCAAATGCAGCCCAGATATTACCAGACCATTCTCCTTAACTAGTTCTGTGCAGGTTTTTTTCCAGTGGTCATAAACCTAGCTTTTCCAGGGGAAACCACTCGTAGCTTTTGAATAAGAGAATGCAGTTATCAAATTGGGTATGAAAAGGTCCTCAGGCAAAATACTGCTGTGCACATTGCATGGATTCTTGAAGAAAAATAAATAACGAGGGACTTGATTTTAGATTTCCTTTCCAGGGAGAGCACTGCTAGGAGTGCAGTGATACTGAATAAGCTATCTAAGCACTAATTCCATAATGAGTCATTACTAACTCATGAGGAAAACCTATCTACTCAACTATCATGCTACTTCCTGTAGCAATTACATACCTTAATAGGCTGCCATAAAAATTTGTATTCAACCAAAACGAAGTACCTAATGAAGGACTCATGAGAAGCTGTCTCATCTTGTTCCACTTCACCACACACAGTGCTATTCATGTTAGGAAGAAGCGAGTTGGAGAAATTTTGGAAAGTGTAAGCACTTAATGAAAGGTTTATCTTTATAAACAAGTCTAAAGCAGAAATATTTTTATACGTGCTAAGGAACAAGCCAGTGCAAGATGATCACTGGTCTTTATTTAACTCCCATCTGTAGATTTTCTTTTATTGTTCCTGGCATGGATTACAACAGTGCTACAGAACTGAAAAAACACATTTGTGAGACATACCTATAATACTGTGAAAGGTCAGAAGGTTTACATAGTCTAAGTAGAGTCTCAACCAATTTGTTTACATTTGAGACATACTGTGGATGTAGTTTAATTTCCATTTCGATTTATGTATTTACCTAAGAAAAAAGGGACAGGAAACCTAGGTCTTGCTGAGCAAGCTGCTCTGCTATAAAGCAATCAAGTCCTACTCAGTTATTTTGGAAGTCTCACAGAAGCAGGTTTCTAGGAACAGTTGCAATACATCTGGAGGTACTGCAAACACACTCCTTCCTATAGCGATATGAGACTGAGATACCCAAGGTGGGATCTCTCCACTGCTGCCCAGGACGTATGTTTGCAGGAAGAGGAGGAAATAAAAGCAGACTTAAAAGGCAAAAGCCCCAGAAACTCTCACCCCTGACTAGCAGCAGAAGTGAAAGCAGTGGCTGCAGCACAGGGCTTTTGAACAGGTTTTGGGGGTAATTTTCTCCTCTCCAGCCTCGCTCCTTAAGTCAGCAAGTGACAGCCTCCCGTGATTTCGAGGCTCGATCAACTTACATGAGCAACTTGTCCCTACTAGCTGAGGAACTGTGGCAAGGATGCAAGAAAGCTGTTGTGCCCGGACAACAGACAACTCGAGGATGTTGCAAGGCTGCTGGCCTTTGTGGTAAGAAAGCGCATACACTTTCTTATTTGATAGGAACCAGGAAAGATACTTCCCACAACTCAATTACAAACTCTGCCTTTAGTGTTTATTCCAGTTGGCCCCTCCATATGCCTCTGATCTGCTTGGCCAGGACACACCTTCTCCCCAGGCTGTTGGCACAATCAACGTACATGAGCTGGGTAGAGATGGCAGTCTGGTGCAGTAGAGAAACATTACTAAGAGCTGTATTATTGTAAGGCACCAAATGCCCAAGTCCAGTTAGAGGACAAAATCCACAAATAATGATAGGCACCAGATAGTCCAGGATCTAAAATACAAAATACTTGTTTACTGAATAATTATTAAACCAAAATGAGGTGCTGCTATTATATTACTCTTCTAGTCACTGCAAAATAAAGTGAAGAATTAGTCCAAGATTTTATTTCCAAAGGATCAGCTTCCATAAACTAAGGGAGATAATTAGTGAGATCAAGTGGTCTCATGATCCATAAGTCAGAAGGTTTGAAGGAGTTGCAGGTTTGGAACCAGATCAGTCAGGGACACAGAAGTAGTATAAACTGTAAAATGATTTTAAAATAGAAGAGTCTATAAATATAAAACACCATCTCTTCCTAAAAGGGCTGTCTCTCTGTCTGTAACAGAATTGATGCATACCTTTGAAAGATCTCTGAAGTTGCCTGGAAGGGTCAGGTCTAACTCTTCAGATTCATAGTTTGTTAAAACCCATGGAAATACAGGGTATTGGTTCAGATCATTGTACGTTCGTCCTATTAAGAAAGAAAATGTTTTAAGAATTAGGAAATAGTGTCTGCTTCTCCAGCTGAAAATCAATCTAGCAGTTACTTCTGTTGCATCACAGGCTCCCAATTCCCACCACTTAACAGAATCAGGTATAAATCTTCCAGACAAAAGTAGCCATTTAGATGAACTTATCTTGAATCAGAAGTCAATGCAGAAATCAGCATAATAGAAAGAGCACAGCATCTTTCAAGATCAGCTACAACACACCATATGCCAATAAACATTTCCTTTTTTATTTCCATGAAACTATCTTCACAGCATAAATGTTGGATTTTTAAACCACTAGACTATTATTTTCCTAGCAACTGTTTGCAGCATCATTAGCTAGCAAAGATTAAAGACTCCAAACAGCAAGGGGCTAAATTTGAGGTCTCCAAATCTAGGTCTCTCGTAGATAGACCACATTAATCCATTATTCCCCATAGCTCTTCACTGAAGAAGTGAGATTTCATGGCAGTAGTGGAATTAAAGTGGAAGAAGCGAACTGAAAATTATAAATTCATCACCAGGAAAAATGTGTTTGGGAAAGGCTGTTATTTCTGTGTCAGATGGTATGCAGTAGTGCCTAACATTTCAGTGATAAGACAAATGAAGTTGCTTAGCACAGAACCATCCACCATTTTGATTTACTGAGAACCACACAATATGCAACATGAGTCTTTAAAAAAAAAGAATCAGGTCATAAATATATGTGTGTGTATTTATATAATATAATTAGCAGACTGAAATAACCTGGGTTAACAATTCCCAGCCCTGCGTCAGATTTACAGCCCTGTCTCACTAACTGCTTCCTTCCAGGTTCTGGACAGATTCCTGGGGTAGAAAACCCAGCACAGGAAAACACAGCCTTCCTTGTTCTGAGTTAACATTTGCAGTTCTCCACTAAAATCAGCTCTGCTTCAATGAAATGTGAACCTTTCACTGCTCTATGAACACCTTATTTTTTCAATAAACATTGATGAACAAGAGGCATGTTTCTGTTTTGTATATAGTTTCATTGAAAATAGGAAAAGTGCATATTGGTAACAACTTGTGCCTTCATTTTTACATTTTAAACACATAGATGTTCACTAAAATATTAAAAATAAGAAATTGAGGTGCAAATACAACTTTGTTAAAACAAGCAACACTGGTACCATGTGCAACACACAAGTAACAATGGACAGAAACAAACCCACGTCTTCTTTCATGTCAACAATGGATGAATGAATGCAAAACCACTCTTGGACAGAAAGAAAATGCATCAAGCAATTAAACCAAAAAATACACCAGAATTTATCCATGTGAGGGAGGGAAATGAAAGGTTCTCTCTGGCAGAATATTAATTGGTTTAGGTTGTTGGGTTTTTTGTGTTTTTTTTTGTTTGTTTGGTTGGTTTTGTTTTGGTTTGGGTTGTTTTGTTTTTATTACCTGAAGTAATATAAGTCTGCTTCATTTCCCACATCCATCAAGTCAGGATATTATTTTCCTCTTTCGCAAGGGATTAATTACAAACAATTTGTAAAGTTTCTTGATATGGTCAAATGTAAGCTTCTATAAAACATGGCCTTTATAAAGCTATACCTTTACACAATGTTTTTCTCACCATCAGAATCCTCAATTAAGTTACTAGAAGAGTGCTTAAAAGCTTCCAGAAAAGAAAGACATTTGTGTTTATGTAGACATCAGGCTAAAATAAATTTGAGATTCAGGAAGCGAATGACTGAGACAACTGTAGTCTATTATAAGGCATAAACAGAAATTATGATTCTTCTGAATCAAAAGTTTTACAGAAAAGAGTTCACAGTAATAAAGAACTTCAACTGAAAAAACTTTATAGAAACATTTGGAAAGGTGAGAACATCCTGCTGCAAAACTTTGAATGGAGAGTTATCCAAAATTACTTTTTATTTCAAAATTGAGGTTTTCCCTATTGAGATTTTATTTAATTTTTATATGAATTACATTCGTTTCATTTCAATGTCAATATTCAGTCCAAAAGATTTCAACTTTCTGTTCCTATGACACATTTGAAAATCGTAAATATGTGAATAGCACAAGAGAAAAGCAATCCTGAGTCCTGCCTGCTACGCACAAGATCTCCTTTGCTGTGAGATTTTGATAGGTTACTTACAACATACTCATCAACAAAATATCATGTTGAATTAGCCCTGTGTCAGGGCACTGCAGAAACTCTTGCGTGCATTTCCTTACTCCACAGTGAGAAATAATTTAAAGCAGTTTATCTCTCTGCTTATGTAAGATAAGTTAGGAACAATAGAGCCTTCATGATTATGTATTTGATAAGTATAACCATAGTCTTGTGAAAAAATAAACAAAATATTTACTTTTCTCCTACTTCAATATTTAGAAACTGCATTTTCTTTATGAAGATTAACTCTTTAGTAAAAAAGTTAGTGATTTTTTCAACACTTTTCTTTTTACTATCAACAAATAAAATTAGTCAGTAACATGATCCATCATTTAAATTCTGAAAGGAAACCAAACCTACGCAATAAGATAAGGCCACACATCTATGCTTATTTGAGTGGAGGACAGTGATGTAGGCCTGTAATGGGATTACAAATCCTCAATTCTAAACATGCATAAATATTAGTGGTTTAACTTTATTAGGAATGCTTTCTTGATCAGTTCTGGCTTCGCGATGATAAATTTCAGAATAAAATCACCTTATGTATATATAGAGCCATCTCATCAATTGTCTGGCACTTCCAGAAAGAATTATTTAGTTCTTTCTTTAGCTAAATAAATAAAAGACATAAACCTGTACTGCTATTGGTAGTCCAAATACCTTTTCAGAAGCTTCAGATTTTCCCCCAAGTAGGCTTACCAAGATTAATATTAAAGACTGAATATTAAATATTGCAAGCCTGTGACACTAATCTACTTGAACAATAAAACTGAGGCATGGTAAATGAGATCTCAGAAATACTGGATATGTTTCTTCATTATAAAAAAAACTTTTTAATTAAACCATCCAATTTAATGTTTTTATATGGCACTTTAGTTTTGAAGGTAAAGTGAGCTAGAGACAGCTGACAAAGAAATTATAACTGCAATTCCTTGGTGAAAATGTTAATGACAGCAAAATATTGTTTAATTAGATGATTGCAGCATCTGGATTAACACTCTTTAAGAGCGATGTTCCTGTGCTTGTCTGCTTCTTCACACTTTACAGACATTTTGTCATCTCTAGGTCATTAGGAAAGAATTTTTAATGATTTTTCTAGAAGCAAGTAGTTCGAGCTACATCTAATTAGATGACAATAATAAGCCCAACACATGCAGTAGCTAAATATATACATAATTAACCAGTGAGGGCTTGTACATCACAGAGTAAAAAAGTGGAAAATGCTAAACAGGCAAAAAAAAAGAGGGAGGGAGAAGAAGTTCATGTGAATTTATTACCTGACTGATGATGTCTTTTCTTTTTTCACAAACCTTTAAAAATAATCTCTTTCCACTACAAGAAATGACTTACAAAAATTCTGGATATAATTACTCTCCACTTCTTTTAAAAGCTGTGGCAGGTAGGATTTGAAAGAATTAAAATTCCAATAAATACAAATGCAAACATAAATTTAATATATCGCAATATGAAAAGGAAAAAAAAAAGAAACCAAACCACAGCAGAAATCTGTTAAATACTGAGAAATAGATTTGAAAACTAGACTTCCAATTCAAAGAGCAGGGACTCCAACCATATGACAAAAAGACTTCTTGTTCCCACTCCTCTTGATTCCTTTTGCTGCGGTGGGATTACTTCTAAATACTTTTTTTTTCAATAATCTTGTAACTGAGAATAGTAAAAATTACTTGTTCCCTATATCACCCAGAGGTTTCAGTTGACACACATGCTGATCACATGCAAGATGCCCTGTGCCTGAAGAAAGGACAATTCGTATAATCATAGCTGCTTCCAAGCCATCAACGCTAAAAGATCTTGGAGAAGGCCGTAGATGGGGTGGAGAGGGGGGTGGGTGAAGGTAGCCAGGAAGGTTTATGTCTACACAACCAGGACAAAAAACAGGGGCACAGAGAGAATAACACTGAGACTGATTGATAAGTAGCAGAGTGCAGTGTTTACTTTCAGGAGAAAAACCCAGAGCTGTAAACATGATGAAATATGCTCAAGTCAGAAAAAAGGGCAAGAAAGAGGTGAAGACCTTGGAAAACAGAACAGGGAGGCAAGAAAACAGCTGACTACAGGGCCAGAGAAACAGACTGAAATCAAACTTTACAAAATTTGGAAAATGGAGAGCAATTTTAAATAGAAATTGTAATGAGTCATCAGGCCAGTGCAACTGCTCATAATCATACAGCCTTGGATAGGAAATGATCTAGAAAGAGAAAACTGTGATAGCTGAAGCAGATGGTTATCGAGTCGTGAGTAGAGATCACAACAGAAACAGATAAACTAGAAACAAAGGCAGGAAATGTTTCAGAGGTGGTAACAGGGTGATGTAAAGATTTAAAAAAAAAAAAAAAAGTCATAGGAAGTAGGATTTTTTTCCAAGGAGACACTTCAATATTTCTACCACTGTTTGAGAGTTTATGGAATAGCCAGGGGCCATGCTTGTCAGGACAGACATATTGGCAAACCAGAAAGAGTTTGTCTATTTATTTCAGTGGTTCTGTTCTAGAGAGACCAACCAATGTGTGTAATTAACAGTATTAACAAGCAGGCAACAGATTTCTTGTGGGAAAAGACCCAGTTGCATGTCACAAATGAAAGAAACGAATCTGTGCCAGAAGTCTCACTTCTGAACATCTCTCTTCCAAGGCTGATGTTTCCTGAATAATTTCAGAAAAGGATCACAAGAAAACATGAGTGATTTCATGCTGTTTTGTAAAGGGCCAGACACTAATTAAGCATCACAGTACAAAGAAAGGAAACTTCAAAAATTGGCAAAAAGTGTACTAAGCCACTTTATTAATGGACCTCTAGCTATCTGGAAGAGAAGAATAACCAATGTAGGGACCTATGTGTCACTTACCAGGAGATAATCCACACTTTTCAAGTGCCAAACCTCCATCTTTAAGTGACCAAACCATAGCTCAGACACGCTGAATATGCTCGTAAGAGCAAATGGCAACACAAATAAAAAAACCTTTGATGTACATATTTCTCAGTGGCTAAAACCAGTTAGATTCTTAGAAAAGAAGATGATGCTTAAACAAATATCTATAGGGCATTTTTGCCTACATGAACAATTACTGGCAAATAAGTTTTATCTTTCAAGGAAATATTTCTCATGGGATCCCATAACAAAATTAAAAATGTCTATGGAAATTTGATTTCCTAAGAAGAAAGAAAAGAAAATACATGTCTTGTCTACTTGGTAAAGGCTGTCAGGAACTTATCAGTGCTCTATTGTTGTGTACAAAGCAGAAACTCCTGTATTTTCTTCTGACTGTTGAGAGTTGTGTCTACAGTGCAAGTAAAAATTTGCTTCTGTTTAACACAGATGTACCTGGACAGTTATTAGTTCAGTGTTATCAAAACAAGGACAACATATAGTGGAGGTACTTTGCTTCCACTACTGAATTTCTGGTAGAGATGCTAATTGTTTTAGTGCTTCCTCAGAATATGCCAATTTGTTGTAAAGGAAATATTTATGAGAAATAGCTTTCAACAGAAGATTTACAGAAATATAGGCACGGCTGCCTCATAACTCTCGACCCCGCACTTTCCCACTTCTCAGGCTCTGGAAATACAGTGCCATGAAATGGGGAAACCAGGAAACAACTTGGGGATGTGAGAACTTCTACACTTTCTAACTTACATTTATGTTTTGAAGCTTTGGACTTGGAGCTCATGTGCACTTTGTGGGTGTGTTTCCGGCTTGCCAGGAACTTTATGATGAGATTCTTTGCAATATCCTGAAGTTCTTAATGAGTTTTTGGAAGTCAGCTCCCTAGCTGAAGCACAGACTTGATCAGAAGTACAAAACCAGGTTGATCTTCCAAAAAATAAATTTGGGGTTTTTTTTTACTTCTGTCAAAAGGTTGAAAAATTTTAGGTGTTTTTTTTCAAACTGGAATAAAACGTTTATTGCCATGTGTAGAATTGTCTGATGGACTTTAGTCAGTTTTTATTCTCTAATGTTGTTTGCAGAAAAGGTTCAGTGTGTGTGTTGTTGGCACAGAGTTCAGCTATCAAGGGTAAATTTTATTCTAATTAAAAAAAAAAACAACAGTTTTCTGTGAGAGTGCATCAGTGAGTGAAGAAGTTATAATGACAGTAGTAACTGAAATCTATTCATCAATGTTCATAAAGATCATGAATCTTCAAAAATCTTCAAAAAATTAAGAAGTAGAAATAAAAAGCATATTATATAGTAATACAATCATACTTTCTTACAGCATCTTTGCACTGAAGGCCATTCTAACATGCATTAGTCATGGTAGTTGTCAGCAGGATCCTTTATTTCACTAATCCTGCTGGAACTCTATCAGATGTGACAGCACTCTTGCTGATTAGGAAAGCCCCAAGAATCTTAGCTGCTTTTAGAAATCACTCCACAATCTTTTATGAGATCTTACAGTTACATGTTCTTCCCAACCTGACATGATGACTGTTATCCTTCTTGGAAAATGAAAAGGTAACAGAAAATATATAGATTAGTAAGGACTCTAGCAAAAGCCAAGAATGCAGGCAGATTTGAAACAAAAATCAGGGTGAGGGATGTTCTTTGTGACGAGAAAAAGGTCTTCAAACGTTATTCAACACCTTGCTCACATCTTAGCAGAAGAGTAGGCGTGGGTATTAATCTTTATTTAACCAATACTGGTCACTTCCAAAACTTTTAAAAATCAGCATATTAGGTCTCCTTAAGAAAACATTTGTTGATCTTTGTGACCTCGAAGCATCATTAAAAAGAATGCTTTTACAAAACTAGTCAATCCAAGATGGAGACAAAGAATTAGGGTGAAATTCTTCTAAAGACTCAAACTTAAATCCCTCTCTTTTGGGGATATGGTCTTTACCTAAATTTGAATTTTAATTTGATCACGCACTTCTGAAAGATTGCATAAGACAGTAGGCAATGCTGTGAAAATGAGCAAGTGAGCTTATACAATTAACAACCATGAGATTACATGAACAAATGAGATTTACCAGTAAAAGACCGATATCAAAAAATCTGCCAGAAATTAAGTGCTTTGAGTGAGAGACAGACGCTACTACAGTACTGGCCAAGCTGCTGTAAGCTTTTCCAATTACAATACAAGCTCATAGACACAAGAAAAATAAAGTCAGTAGTCAGGTGAATGACATGAGATGACATTAAGACAAATGTGTCTTGTGAGATGCCCCAGGTGTTGGGTTATAAAGCCTGCCTAACAGTACTAGTATCAAACAACAGATCAAAAAGCATTTTTTTTGAGACTCCTGAGATAGTATGAAAAAAATCTCTTCAGGATGAAGCTTGTTTACTGGATACTTTAGTGTGTCACTGCAATTCCAGATTGATTTCAGACATAATGATGTCTTCCAGGTTTGGATGCTTTGGTGATGTACCTAAAAATAAATGACCTTGGAATTTTAAACTGATTAAAATGAGAAGTAATTTATCAAAAATGGGCTCAGCTCCTGTCTACTCTCATTTGAAGAGTTTAGACACACTGCTTACAGAAGAAATGAATACATAAGAAGGAAATTACAAGTGAAGGACAGTTCTGTCGATAATGTATTAGACAAGCGCTCCCGGCTCTCCAGTGAACTCTCCAAGTTTGGGTGAGGCATTCAGGGAGCCTGCGAGGCTCTGCCTGCATTTCCTCACCACCAGAAGGGCAGCGGATGTGCGAGAGACACAGCACGGCTGGAGGCAGGCCCGGTGTCCAGAAGCAGGGTAGCGGCATTCTTGTGGCTCCTTGCCAGAGGTAATAAACACTCAGCAGGGCTTCTTCCTTTGGCAGAGATCTGCAGGACTGTGGGTATAATGCTTGAGAACCAAGCTGGTGAGCCTGTGCTGGACTGCACCATATGGACTTTCCAGCCCAGGTCTCTAGTAGCTTCAGGGACTCTGCTTTGTGCTCCACTGCACAAGGTAAACATGCCCTCAGATTTCCAACTGTTCAGCAGTAGCACTTCTGCATCACACTGAGCTAATTTGATGACACATTTATCAACGTCTCTAAGACTGCTTGCACAGAAGATGACTACCATATAAGCACAGAGGCGAAGCCTAAAGGTTCAAAGTGAGTTTGACAGATCCTGAAATCTGTCACTGCCCCTACTGGGAAGAACGCGGTGACTGTCCACAGACTGGTCAGCGTAACAGGTGTTACTTGTGGTTTTCACACTTATATTTGTCTTATGTCTGGCCCGGGGATAACCTCAGGCATAAAAGTCTGGACCAAGTAAAGATGAGAGTTGTAACGCTGGAGTACAAAGTGATGGCTGGTGGAATTTAATTTAGGTTTCAAATTAAAGATTACTGGAGTGAAATGTCTGAGGAAGGCTCTCTGCAGGCAGGTTCATAAGCAGCATGTGTGCTACAGGCAGCAATCATAGTAGTAGACAACCTCCTGGAAATCTTTGTGTATGGTATAGAAAACTGCTGCTTTTTACATTTGAAATTACCACAGGAGCCAACACATAGAAAAGGGCAAGGTGAAAGGATTAATGTCATCATGAATTGTTAATTACTGACAATTGCCAGAAAAGCTCTTCTTTTGCCAATAATGAATGGATGTCTACGGCAGTTACTTCTCATTTTAAATACCTAATCTGATATTTCAGCTCACAGAACTAAATGAGAAAAGATGCTGTAATCTAATCATACCACAATCCAGGTGACATATGTACTAGGCAGCGTACTGTTGTTATTCTGCTGTCTAGTTGCTGTTGCTGAGGATGATGAAGTAATGAAATTACATTTTCCCATTATTATTTCCAGACACTCTCTGGCAAGGGTTTGTTGACTCTAATAAAGCTTCAGACAAAGCTGTCAGCAGAGGAAATGGTAGAAAGGGAGCAAGTAACAGCCTTCACAACAATACTTGAATCTAAAGTCTCAGTGAAAAGTTGAGCATTTTCTGATAAAATTTAATGTGTGTGTTTCAGAATAAATCATAAAGCTGCAGCTGACTTCTAGAGGGATAAATATATTCTACCAAGTCATGGTGCTTAAGACTTTGACAACCACAAACATATTATCAATCATTAAGGACTCAGAAGCATTACCTGCTATGGTGTTGAGGAACATCAAGTATTCAAAATTAGATATCTCCCGTCTCTGCCAGCGCTGAGTCATGTTGGAGGATTTATAAAGCTGTCGGGGAGTGGCCAGAGAGATTCGCCTAGGAAATACATTTAAAGAATTATTTTTTTAAGAGCCTCATTAAATGTTAAGATGTAGGGCAATGTTATTAGTGTGATTAATTACAGATTCTCTCAGAGGCTTTTTTATTTCGTTTAATGAAGTCAAGAAGACACCATTATCCTTAGTTGAGAAATTACTAAAATTAAGATCTGTATTTTATTTTACCAGTACTGCAGCACTGTAATAATTCAGAATGATATATTTTGCATTTTATTTTATTCTGAATCTGGTTAAAAGACTGGAAGTAAAAGAAACTGCAGACCTCCTGGTGCCTGGCTTGTCCAGCAGGAATAAAAGAGGAATATCATTTCCCTGTTTCAAAAGAATACACTGAGGTAAGTTCATTAAAGTGAGTGAGTGATAGATTAAAGTGCCATATATTTACAGCACATGAGTTGAAGATATTTATTCCACAATTTGTGCACCTCCTCCATGGTCAGTTACCCTTCCTAATACCAGTAAGTTTTAAGATTTCTATTTATATCCTGATTTCTGAAAGAAACAAGGTTTATTCAGTTATCTCCTCACATGTCCATCTGCCCGTCTCTCCATAATAGCTTCTGAATTACATTTCATTCAAATTTGAAAGAGGAGTAGAAGCTTCTAAGATGCTCAATTTCCACGTATTTTCTAAAATTTACAGGACTGGATAAGGGAGAAACAACTCAACTATTGGGCCAAGGAAGAGAAAACAAAAGCAGAAAACTTCAACTTTTCTGTATTTAGTTTGACAGCATCACAATAACTTAGTACTGTGCACAAAGTTCTAAATCACCCATAGTATATACTGTCCCTGGTTGGTAAAATGCAGGGAACTAGGTTCAGTCTAGACTAATGCATTAAAAATCTACAAGCAGGAAGAGCCTCACTGCTCACAACTCATTTCTAGAGAAAATAGTCCTTACTGGGAAAAAAAAACAACAAGGAAATCCTTTGGAAGGAGAAAAAAATCATCTCCTCGGATACCTTTTTTTTACAAAAACTTAAATCTTATAAATAAAATAGAGAAAACATTTATACGTGTTAAAAATAAGAGGATCCCTTGGTAAGGCTAACCAGCTTGGTTAGCCTTATTTTACAGTAAGGCTCTAGTATGCCATTGATAAATAGACTTTACTAGGACATACGAGACACTATAAAGCTTCTTTCAAACAATTTATCTAAAGAATTATCTGAATGTAATAATAGTACTGCATTTTATGGGATAACAATTACTTTTACAGTGGAACTCTCAAAAACTTACTGTTCCCAGTAAACTATGACTAACCCATAAATGCACCAAATAAAAATATTAAAGAGATCATTAAATTTACAAAAGATTTCTGTCGCAAACTTTCTGTTTCAACAATGACAAAACAACATTTATGCATTAGTACACCTTAGTAGATGCTTTTCGACTTTACCCACTATGTCCCAGGGAGTCTCAAAAATCTATAAAATGTCAAGTGCTGGACTTCATATTTGAATGCCTGATTTGAGCGAACTCTACAGAAAAAATATACTTAAAAACATCCTTATTTAAGGTGTTTGAAAGATTCACAATTGTTTCAGCAGAGACTGGAAAAAAAAAATACGCACAATAAATTGGTTCCACACCTGCTTTCTTCAGTTAACACAGGAAGAGTCACTGTTTTGTGTTTTGCTAAATCCACCCAACTTTGATCAAACCATTTCTCTCCTTCGATATGCTATCACCAATAATAGGAAGATGCACAAATGAATGTGCTTCTTCTGTTCCTAGGAAACTGAAATATCTACTCAAAAGTGGAAACTGCAGAAGACTTTCAGATGTACAAGGGGATGATACAATTCTCATCAACATTCACTTTTAATCAAAACTCTAAAAGGTGGTTTATGCTTTGATGACATCAAACCTCAGCTTTTCTATCTCTTTTCCTTCCTAAAATCCAATCTCCACAAACAGCTATACTGAGATCTGGAAATTCATCATCAAATTATTGACGTGTAAAAAGTAGCAGAGCTGAGCTGGTGTTGAATATAGTTACTGTACTAGCCAAAAGATGTTTTCTTTCAGCAAAACCTTCATCATTCATATTTCTAGTTTTAATCACTGGAGCCACTGATTTACCAAATGCATTAATAGCCCACAGAATTTCTGCAGAAGGTGCTAGCACATGTTTAGTGGTGAAGTATGATACTGTATCTTTATCAATTCTTTGATCTCTGTATGCTTATAAAACCGTCAGGCAGCTCACAATTTGCTTCCAAGCTATGATGTTATCCTCAACAAAAATGCATCAGTAAATTACACCTGAGTTGTTAAAACCCTAAAAAGTGGCCTGCTACTAGTGGGGTAAAAATGTAGGTATTACTTTACCTATGTAGAATCACATGGAGCTGTAGCAATAAGTGAAACAAAAGGCACGGTACTGCCCGCCCAGTTGTACCATATGGCAAGGGCATAAGAAAACTGCTGTCAATGCAACGTATCTTCAGGAATGGTGAAAATGCATTTATCAAAGACAGATTCATTTGATTACCAAACCAGAATGAACTTCCAACATTTGACTAATTATAAGGATGCAATTACATCTTTGTAACATTAAGCACAGGCTTGAATGCTTTCTTGAATCAAAGCATTAGACAGGCTGTTGGGAAAGGCAGCAAAGAGCCAAGCTGGAGACGGTCAGAACAGCAGGTCTGTAACAGTCTTGGGAAGAGATACCAATTTGCCCATTTCTAATGTTTTGTGCCATTAGAAGATCATAAGTGTTGCTTTTTTTTTTTCTCCCATTTCCTCCCATCTTTGTTAATTGCAAGACTTCTCCATGAAAACAGAAATGCACTTAAACTCCACGTACTGAATTAAAAGTAATTTACTCCTTCAGAATGTTTCCATCGTGAACGCAATTCTTTATGATGATGTAATTAACTTCATATTAAAAGTTTATCACAGTACTATCTGAAAGGAAATATTACTTACAAAAAAAAACCAACAAAACCAAACCATACCACAAAGCTAAAGAACTTAAACAAACAACAACAACAACAACAAAAAAAAACAAACAGAAAAATCTGTTTTTGTTAAAATATTTTAAGGTACAGCTTAATCTGGAAAACTGGTCATAAAATAAAGGATAACTTTTTACTCATTGGAACAGCTCCTTTTGGTTACTCAGCATAATTTTTCCTTATGTTAGTCACACAAATAAGCATAATCTTTAAAATTAACATTCCCAAACCTGTATATTCATAAGAAGGGAAACTATATTCTAACATCAGCAAAATATTAACTACAGAACAGTTACAAAGACAAATTTTCCCTCAGTTACTTCACTGCTATCCTTCTGAAAACAATGAGTATGTAGGTAGAAAAAAAAGGAAAAAACCATGATTACACAGTCTTATTGTGCATAAATCATACCATGATTATTTAAAAAAAAAAGAAAGAAAAACAACTTCACTACCATATGCCAGATTTATTCTGAAGGCTAGCAAGCCCATTTTCGATTCAAATTGAACTTTAATCAAAAAGGTATGGAAATAACTGCATATAATATTGAAGCTGAAACTTCTCTAAATAATTATATATCAAGAAACTTTTTCAGACAATTATTCACTGAATAATGCACAAAGGATATGAATTTCAAAAGTAAAAAATGTCACTGTAGATATGAGATTCTGATTGAGGAATTTGCATTTTGTTTGTTCTAGAATGTGTGGCCATTTTTATTTCAGAAAATAATACTATTACTTTCCATTTAGAGACAGCAATTCATTTAATTTAAGTATTTGGAAGAGCAACACAAATATTAACAAGATGCACTTTCCAAAGAAATGCCCCAGATTCCCCTTGATCTCAGTGAAAACTTGAGAAATTTGGCAGTTTGCCTAAGAACTTCTGCACATTCAGGAGATCAAGCCTTAGGCAGCATGAGACTCTTGAGCTCATGACAGGGAATGATGTTGAGCTGGGAATGAGATAGCTCTCCAATCCTGCAAAAGCTTTGACACTTCAGAGTATTTCCACATTCTATAGTGGGATAAAACAAGAACAATATGAAGTTTTAGTTTGTATGAAATGATTTAAAGAAATAGAAAGGCACATCCCAGACATCATACTAATGATTAAGTCATTGGCTTTTGGCCAAGTCAAGCCAAATGGAGATCGTAACTCTAAGCACCATATTTTGTGAATTTTCTCTTGTTTCCTTACTCCTTTATTTTTATTCATCATTCCTTCATTTTAACCAGAAATTAATCCTGAACCTAAACATTTTTCAACAAACTTTTGCTGATACACCCTCAAAACCAATTTTAGGTCAGAATAGACATTTCTAAATGAAAAAAAGCAAATACAATTAGAGGCAGGAAATTTCCCCCTCCAACTCGGGGAAGTACACATGAAGATCTTACCCATCCCTGAAATATGAATACTTTTATAGTATAGGATCTGACAATTCCAGCCTTATTTCTGAACACAGCTTGATTTGATATTGATGTGGGTGATATTAAAAATGGTACCTGTCCATAGTATGTGAAAATCTCTAAAACTGAACCTTCGTTGGTCTTTTCCAAAGTATATACCCTTGTTATTTTGAAAACAGAAGAATGTATTACACTAATGAATGGAAGGAATTTTAAAATCTCAAAATAGCCACTATACTAATGAGCAACGAAAAAACACACCCCCCCACGTTCATATAAAAGACAAGTGAGAAAATATATGTAAAAAATAATTTTCATTCAGCAAAAACAAAACCTAGTCAAATTTACTTCCATGTCCTGCATAAGAATCACAGCAAGACTGAACATTCATCTTTACATTTATAAAACCTGACCGACAACCAGACTTTGAAGAGATAAGGTATAAGTTTTTCTGGTCCTTCACTGGAAAGTACTAATTTCCTATAATGATTAAAAAAAAATGTCTAATTTACAATACTTTTACTTCTATTCCATAATAACAGGCCTTATGAATAAATAAAGGATGTTGTTTCTCAAACTAACCTTAAGAAAAAATATAGAGTTTTTATGACAGGAATAAGGTTTTAGTACAGGCATATTCAAAAATATCATTTGTATACTATAAGTAGCACAATATAATCAAAACATTTTAATTCAATTACCTGGCTTGCGGCAAACCATAGCTGGTTCCTACTCCAACACGTGGTAAGCTGTACACAACTTTTTTCACTGTTGCTTGGTCAGGAAAATTAAACATAACAGAAGCTAAATGAAGAAGAGAAAATATTGACTGGTCAGTAATATGAACTAGTAAGTCTGTTTCTCTACCTGCATTTATTTTCAACACGCTCCATGGTTCTTATTTGGGAAGATAAGTCAGTTCCACTTTTATCCTCCTGGGGATCCAAGTCACAACAGAAACTCCTGGCATACTTCATACCTATGTATCATTAGCTGATTAACATCTTGGCACTAACTCCCCTGTTTTGTGGAAGCCCTGAGTGAAGTATACTTCAGGGGAACTGAAGCTTACCATTAACCCATATAACCTCTTATCAGGCTAGGAAGCTGTTCAGTAGTTGGCATGGCTATTGGTCTTCTAACTGGTGCATTAAAACACACAGGGACAGAAATTGTTTAATCCCCTCTCCTGTTGAAATCAAAACTTGTATCAGAGCTTCTCAGGCCAAAAGACTGCTGACACACTTCACCAACCACTGAACTCTGCTTCAGAGTAGCACATGCAGAAAATTGAGCGGATTCATTTATTGATCTTGTCCTTTTTACTTTACTCATTTTGTAATTAGAAAAGGAAATTTACTTTTAGATACTTCTCTAAAATATTTATAGAAAAGGGAGGAGTGAGATCATAGAAAAAGCAAATTTCCTATCAAACATCGGAGGAATTTACTAATTGCAATAATCTGTTTTTATAAAGAAATCAAACTGCTGCACAGTAAGCAGTGAGATTGATTTATGTGATTGATTTTAATATGAAATGCAATGAATACATGCAAGAGTAAGCATTATTGCACACAGACAGAAGCACTTCTTCAGAGGAAGCACAGAGTTTAAAGTCTCAGATTAATAACTAACACACAAAATAACTACAAGCATGTTTTTATGCAACAAAATAAAGACGTACTTCTGTTTGCCATAAACACTTCCAAAGCTGTGTTCTGGAGAAGATAACGTCTTGAAAAAACAGCCCGAATCTCACTAAACATCCATTTTCCATGAAGTCCTTCTGTATAGGCGAGGACCTTTAAAGAAAGTCAAGGTGGCAGCTGTTAGCAGGAGTTTTTAAATTAAAATATTGCATAAGAAGATAGTAAGTTTCACCTATCAGTGAAGTACAGTTAATTGTTATCTCTTTAACATTTAAAAACCATGTGTTAAAATAGGAACTTAAATGTTTTTTAAAAATGCTATGAAGTAAAGCTGTTAGAAGAATGCCAGTAAGTACCATAATCTGATACTCTCCGAAGATCTGTTTCTCATGAGTCACATCAACTTATTTTCCTAAAAAACCCTAAAATTCTACAAGCAAGTGGTAGTGTAAACTGTTGTTCTTCCAACAGTGTGTATGACACAGTAGTCAGTTCTGTATTGGAGAACAGATTTACTTCTGAAGCTATCTTGTGCAAGATACAACCAAAATAATATAAGTTGCTATCCACATCTACTTCAGGGCCTTAAAATAGAACTCCCTCCAGAAATTAGCTAGAGCAGTATGTGGGCACAGTATTTTTTCTAAAGTTATGTATGTCTAATATATCAAACCATGAACAAAACTTACAGTTTGTATTTTTGCACCTTAAAATTAATGTGGAAATGTTTTAAAATAAAATAGTTAAAAATTCACATTGCTTTTCCAGCTTTTCATATTCCAGTTTCTTAATTGAAGACATCGGTTTAAGACTAGATATTAATAACTAAATAATCTTTTTCACTCTTCTTTCACTTTTATGGATGTTCAGGAAAACAGACAAAAAAGTCACAATTTAATTAGGCATTAACTTTATTAAGTTATCTGTGAATTATCATTCCAGCAGTATCATGCATTGTAGAACAACGCTTTTCCAATCCTTTTCATCTGTTGAAAGGCTGCCTTCAGCCCTCACCTCTGCTCAGGTGGGCTCTGCCCATAGCTGAGACCCTGACACTTCATCCTATGATGAATCAGTCATTTGGGATGGGGACCATCCCCTCACTACACCCAGCTGCATTTCCCAGGCTCTATAGCCATACCTTTCCCTAGGCTGCAGTTACTAAGAGAGTTGCAGCCTCAGTGAAACAATGAAACACAACAAACACCATCACTAAAGTAATATACAAAAAGGTTTGAGTCTGGAGAGACTGAATTTCTCTGTTCTCCAATGAGGTATGTAGAAACCGATGGTACACCAGCGTGCAGTTCCTTACTCATCCAGTTGAGGCTTTTGCTTTCTGTAGTCTTGATCTCCCTCAGCTTCTGTATAGGAGAATGTTAGGGAGACCGTATCTTGCTGCTACCCACAATCTTTCATGCTTGAGGTAATGGAAATTGTATTCTTTGAGTTTTTTCACTGATGGAGCTTCAAGTTAGTAACATGAGATAACATACATAACACGAGTAACATACGGAAAAAAAACTCATTTAAGTTTGTATACTTGGTGCTTAAAGATGGAATTTTTATAATTTGTTTTTAATAACTTTTCTTCTCATAACCATGATGAGTCTATTTCGGAGATGATGGTAACAACAGCAGCAATAAAAAATTGTTTCAGCACACTGAAGACCATTCAAACATTAGTACTGCCCTTGATGAAAACTGGTGAGAGGAGCACACTGAGCCACGTGACTGACTACATAAGAAGCTAGAGACAAAACTTAGAGCAACACTGTGGCTGATGGCACTTGTTTCATTCACCTCAGCTCTCCACGCTAACTACACACAGCCTTGAAGTAAGGAAGGCACTTGATTTCTTTCGAGGTCATCCAGACACACAAACAAGGCTATACACAAGACTATCCATCCAGTCACAGACCAGCTGTGGAACTACTCTTTCATATGCTAAATTCTTGCAGTGGTTAAAAATCTGTACCTTACTTTGACTTTGAACTCTGTTGACTTCAGCTTCTAGCCACTAGATCTCAGGACACCTTTGTCTGTACTGGTCTTCTAGCATCAGATAACTTTTCCTTGCGTCAGTAATTAGACAGTGATCCAGTTACTGCTTAGCTTTCTGATAAGCTAAACAAACCAAATTATCCTTCAGTCTTCCATTGAGATCAGATGCTAGGATGCAGCTGGTATCATGTACGTTATATTCAGATGGTTAAGAACAATGACTGTGAAGGTTTCAGCACCCTCATTTGAATGTATTTTGCTGCTACCGATACTTCTTTTTTGTTCATACATAGGTTCTTAACATGCAGAGGAAAAGGGGAGAAAACCACTCAAGTTTAAAAAGCTAAAAGATGAGAGAACAGTCTCCCTGAGAGAGGAGTTTGACATGTCTGTCATTATAACCAGATCTTTGGCAGCCAGCAGATTAACCAAAGAATTAGCTCCTTAAGAAAACACAATACTTCAGGAATTTCCTTTTTGTTTCAAAAATGTTTCTAGTTAAACATTTTTCTTTAGAAAAAAAAGTAGGACAATAGTAACTATATCCTATTTATTAACATTTTAGATGATTCACAGTTAATGCATTTACAACATCTTGATATATACCACAGCTCCGTTATTACAGGTCAGCACAGAAAGCACATTGTATGCTGGCCATAAACTGTTTGCCTCTTTCTTCCTCTTCTTCTTACTCAAGTATAAATCAATTGTAACTTCACAGAGGTACATTTAGCTGGCTATGAAATGAATGACTTAAGGCAGCACGCCAGTAAAGCAGTAGAAAGGATAGGAAATCAGAGGAAAGGAAAGAGTCTATAATTCAATTACTATCCTCAATTACACTCCTCTTAACTGTCTATTAGACCTAGAAAAATCAGATTATCATATCAATATCAAATCACTTCAATTATTTCAGTATTTCTGTTGTATTGTTTTCCTGCCCAAGATACACTACCCATTTTTGTCATCCTCCCTAACATTCCTCTAACACTATTTTCAAGAGATGCATTAAACATTCCATTATTAGATATCTACAGTTTAGAGCAAAAATTCCTGATATTGTTGCAGGATTCTTTCTTCTTGTTGTTGTAAGAGCCAAAACAAAGTAATTTCATATATCTGAATTTGAATCCTTAAAAAAAGTTACGTTCTTTTTTTTTCACTTTCTCATACCACATGAATAAAGGACTGGCTATTTTATATTTTTTTACAGACTGCATGTATTGTACACTTCATTATTCATAAAAACTTTGAAATAACCACTTAATTCACAAAAAAAGCCCACTGAAATTATGTCACCTAGCTATCTGAAGACCAAATTACGATGTGCTCCATCCAATAGTTTGTTGTTTATACTTAAAGTCAGTGCCCATTATTTTGATAGTTTGATGAGTTTTTCTCCTAAACAGAGTCATGAATACTTCTCGTTCTAGGAATGTCTTAATGGTTGAAACTTCATGACTAAGCATGAAATTCTATATATGTCTTTAAATAAGCTGGTTTTAATAATATAAAAACCAATCAACCAACAATGTCTACATTTGAACAGAGCACACTTTTAATTTTTAATATCAGCTGTAGTTGTCTGGTTTAAAGCTCATTTCTTCTTGTAAAACCCTTCCGTCATTTACTCAGAAATCTGGGTATATTTTAAAGACAGTAATGGATTCACTGGACAGATGATAGACCAAGAACAAAAATTTCCTAAGATGAAGCTGTCACCCTAAGAGGGAAGGAGAAGTCTCTACATCTCTGAGTTCTGTAATATGGAAAAACATTTATTGGTGGCACTTACTTAGATTAGCTTAGTAAAGCAGCTTGGGATATTCAGATGAAAAGCTCTACAAAAGAGAAGTAAAACCATTACTGAAGTGCTTTCCTACTTGGCTCAGATATGAAAGGTCCATTATTTCAATTTTATTTGTGATATAATCAAGATCCCTCCATTTTTTAAAATTAAGAGTCAAGATACTTGAAATCATAAACTACTTCAGTAATTATTCAATTATTGATAATGAATTAATTGATAAACAGCTGGGATTTTGAAGTACTGCATTAACTACAAGTTCAGAAATACTAGTTTTCATTCTGCTAGAAACCCTGGTACATTATCTCCGCAAGAGAAACACTTTAATATTGAGGCTTATTTTTGCTGATACCATTTTTTGGTATCTCATAGCAAAAGGATAATGGTCCTTTTATTTAATGTACTCTTTTCAATGGGAATTGGTCATTTGCCTTTAGAAACCAGATTTCTGTTACAGTATTTTAATTCTAACCTGATTCCTCGATGAAAGTATCAATTGATACTTGTAGCATTTGTGAAGGTTTGTGTACATCTAGTGAAAAATGCATATATCCACTAACGTGGAATATAACTTTGTTCTTGGGTTTTGTGTTGTGCTTTTTAAAATTTATTTTCTAAGCACTTATTCCCTAATTTAATTCATTATCCTTTGCCATTTGTACTAATGATGTCAAACATCAAGACCAGCAAGGGACGTGGTTGCACTGTACTTATATATAGTAGAATTGGCTCATTTTATGCTTCATTTCCACAGATATACTCCAAAGTTCCAATAGATTCTTTTTTTTCAAAGTCTGAAAATGATCCTCAGAGTTATGCTTTCTGAATTCAACGGCCACGTCCTGAAATAAAATGCTTTTTTTTTTTTTTTTGCTTTTATCAATGACCAGAAAGGTTTCTGAGGATACTGTAATTTTGGTACTGAAGATACCTTTTCATTTTCTAAAGACATTTTTATCCAGTACTTAAGCATAGCTACGACTATCTGGACAGCAGTATTTTAGTTAGAACATTAAAGAAAAGAGCTCTGGCATGTTCTTAGTTTACATATCAAAATCCCATCTATCTGTTAAATTGCTCTGTTACCTGGTAACATGAGGTATTGTCTGTCATGTGGTACTTAATTAAATTCATTTTTTTTTCTAAAGAAACAAGAAACTTCCATAGATTTATCCTTTTCACTCTTTTAAGTTTAACCCTCCAACTTCAATCTTTTGCATTTCAGAAAGTATTCACTCTGCATTTGAACAGATTTGTCTTGACTGAGGAATGTCAGTGATGCCCAAGCAAAAGCAATTCTTCATCTTTTTACTCAATTGAAAGGTTTGGCGACATATGCTTAAAAGCACTGGGTTGTATATTCACAATCTGCCCCTCCAGTAGTCCAATAACCCTAATAACTTTTTCAGCTTTATCTTTCCAGTGTTTTAAGTGTTCTGAATTATGTGTCCACTCCTGTAATTTTCATCAAACTCATCATGTCTTCCTCAACACTGGCAATTATAGCGACAACTATTATTTTATTTTAACTAAGCTAGCAAAGTTGTGTTTCTTCCAATACAGAATAAGCCCCTGTCATCCCCATATACAGCGGTCCTTTAGTTTGAATAAGATTTTTATTTGTATTTTATTTTTCGTTCACCATCACCAACTCCTGGAAGACAGATTACCTGCAAGAGCCAACTATGAGTCTATCTCATGTGTGCCAACTTTGAACAAAAGAGAGGAAGAAGAAATACTGGTTCATTTCAGTTACACTGCAGTTCCTACACCTATGTTATCAAAATGAACAAAAGTAAAACAGCTTTGGTGTTCCAGATTTCCAGGTCAGGAGCTTGGATATAGCTTTTCATGACAGACTTTTTTTGTGAATGCAGTTGCCAAGGAGAGAAGAGAAACTCTCTGAAGCTCCCTCGTCCATCCTTGTCAAATTAATATTTAATATTCCCTCAGGCTGAGAAAATGCTTTTTAAAATGAAATTCTGTGGTAAACTGGAAAAAAAAAAAGAAAAAAAAAAGAAAGAAAAAAAAAAAGATATTTTTCTTAGTCTGACACTACCCTCCTGAAAAATAACCACACTTGAACTATCCAAGGTTCTGCTTGGGTCTTTTGCCCTCCTATTTTCTGAAATTATATCTCCTGCTTTCTGTATAGAGGGAGCTAAGATGATCATAATGAAAAAGATAAAATCTAAATTTGTGGTCACCTCATCTTTTTATTGTATGTGACAAGACAGGGAAAGAGAAAGAAAGAAAAAAAAAAGGAAGGGAAGAAAAAATAAATTTTATTTGTGGGAAAAGCTATTACCCTTTATAGTTATATTTGAAATAGCAAGCAATAGTATATGCTTCAGTCACAAAATATCCATTGATTTCATATTGACCATTTCATAAGAGCCTGGTAACCACAGAATTCTTATCTGATACATTCCCTACATCAGTGTTTTACACCATACTTCCAGATTTGCAACCTCGGCAGTTAAAAGAAGATTCCTGCCAATAAAACATAGAGTACATCACAGAAACACATCACAGGGAATGGATATTTTATCAGAGAGCTGTCGAGAGCCAGCTACAGAAATGTCTTTATGCTCCTGACCCAGGTACACAACAGGTATTCATAAAATAGTTTAGCATCATGGTATGCTTTTAGAAGTTAGAAACACATGAAAACGATTACTAAAAATCATTCTCTCCTGTCAGTGATTTGCATTTCCCTTTTTCAAGTGTTTGCTGGAATTGCCATTTACCTCAAAGACAATGTGAAATTCTGAATTCAGATCTTTATAGGTTAAAAACAAATGACTCCTATGCATATACAGCAAACTTTCTTCTACAGAATCATCTAAAACCACAGAGCTCACTACAAGTACATGGCAGATTGCATGATTGCTTCATGTATTCTAAATACAGATTAAAATGACAGACATTAATGGCATGGAACCAGACTCTTGGAGTTTATGAAATACCATATTGAATAAGCATTATATAAGTTCAAAATGTTTGATTAAGTGCTGAATATGATCATCTTACAGATTTAGCAGGAAAAAATGGCATACACTGTAATAAGATTTGAAAATGTAGAAAGAAATTGTATTTATTAAGAAATCTCAAAATCAGGTAAGTTCAATTACTGAACACCTTGTGTTTTGCTTTTCAGAACTGGGAAATGGAGAATGGAAATAGGCAGAAAGGACAAAGCAAATTAATTTAATATCTTATTGTTTCATTGACTTCTGTTTTCTTTTTTTTTGTATACATTTAAGCCACTTTAAGAAAATGCTCTCTGTCTCAATTCCCATAGTCACATAAGAGTAAACATTTCTAAAATTTCACCAAAATGCCATGCTACCATTTTTTTCTTTGCACACTTTGGTCTCATAAAATATTCTCATTTTCTGTTTACATTAAGGTCACATTTCCCTTCCTTATACTCTATGTAAAATGTTTCTTTACTTGGAAGCCTGAAAAGCTATCCTCCAAGGAGCTCTTGTGACACTGTGCTCTGCAGGATGAGCTTAGCATTATGTGCCACTATAATTTCTCCATCCACATCAGTATTAAAAATGTTTTATAGAAACTTTTTTTTTTTTCAAAATAAATATTGGCACTCCTGCTTCATTTTTCTCCTCCTCTTCAGGGATCTAAAAAAATGCAGATATTATTTTTGTGGTTTTGGGCTTCCTTGCCAAATTTTCTTAGCTTATACTTACTTCTACTTCCAGTGTTTTTTTAAGCTTTCAAGAGGCCCCTTTTCTTGAAACAGAACATGAGGTTCTGTTCACCCCAACCTTCTCTCAGTTTGCTTTCTCTGGTCAGCATACCCCTTCAGCGTCCACTAAAACAATGCCCACTCAGCTGGCAGTAACTGACACTCTTATTCCCACATTCGGTTTCAGTCTTGTGAGGTTATTTGAAGTTGGCCCATTTTCATGTCATTTTCCTCTTTTCATTTGTAAAATGGTTTTGCGTGATATGATTTTGTGTTTGAGGAAAGTAACAGTAAGGACATGGGGATTTCTTGAGAAGCAGCCACAATAAGATTATTAGAGTAAAGCAAAAAAGCACTCCTAGATATGGAAACACTGGTGTTAACTGTTAACATTCAGATCAAAATAAGTCAAAAAGAATATTTTATGTACTCTAAATATGGTATTTCTAACTCTGCTTTCATGAAAAAAACAAACAATGCATAGCTTTAAATACAAGGATAAGGGCTACTGACGGGGGAATATATTACCTTTGTGACAACAAGACTCTGAATAATAATTATTTTTCTCATTCATTGTATAAGCGTTACACATCTCTGTGCTCCTGCATGGTTTCCTGTCTCTGCAATGTGCAAACAGACCATCAATTCAGGCAACTCCTGAAATGGAAGCAATGGACTGAAATTCTTGGGAAGAATAGCACCAGGAGGAGGTAACAGATTTAGACATTGCCACCTTACAAAAGGTTGGCAGAGGCATTTTTTAGGTTCTACTTCTGAAATAAATTCCAACAATTACTGTTTTAAGCAGAAGTTGCAGCTGATTTATGGATTCTGAAAGTGGGAATAAAGCTGATGGTGCTGGCTGGGGCAATAGCACCTGTGGAGAAGCAGAAGACAAATATATTCTAGTGCCGTGGAAACCCATATTACAGCACAGTCCAACTCAAAACACGGAAGTTGAGGAAACAAGTATTGGGGCAAGACCCAAAGCAGACAACTTTGATTAGTTCTAGTTAGCAACAGGATGGAAGGAGACCATGCCTGCTACCTCACAAGGTTGAAAATGATCTTGTGTTGACTTTGGCAACAATGGGACACCAGACTCAAATCTAGTGAGAAATCTTAACAGAACTGCGTTTCCATTCTCACTCTACATCTTGTGCTAAGAGATTAATCCAAACAGGCAAGTAGTGATCTCAGTACTTACACTCAAACTGCCCTGAGTAGTTCTGCCACAGCACCACATTCAGTAAAACACAATCAATTTTTTTCAAGTAGAGCTGCAAAAACTACATTTTAGGTCGAGTGGATAGGCCAAAAAAACCCCATAAAATTTATACTATCTGAGCAAAACCATAGAACTTTGTTTTCGGGATTAAAAATGTATAGCTTGTTTTTCTGTCCGCTGGTTCATTCCGGACCTCCATAGCAAAAGTAAAGCAATGAAAAGGACAGACTTGTAATGTTCACAAATTTAGAGAAGTCAGTGTTGATAAATACTTGTAACTTGAAACCAAAGCTGGACTTCTATTAGTCAAATAGTTGTTTGAGAGAAAAAAATGCAGTTTTATTAAACTTGAAATATTCATGGGTTTGTCAGAATTTGTGAGAGTTTTAGCTGGGAAAAGTTGTGGGACTCGCTTCAAACACCCTTGTGAAAACAAAGAAGATCTGTTGCCTAAAGCAAGATGGAATAGGCACTCAGATTCAGTTCCCTTCTATCTCAAAGGTACGGGAATCCACATGACACCCTCCCCCAGCAGTGCTGTCCACTCCACCTCACTGCTGTGCTCTGAATGAGCAGCACGCAGGCAGGTCAGTGCTCCTCACTGGTCCAAGACGGACAGTGCGTGAGTGAGTGACCTGTGTCAGCTGCCTCATCTTTGTTCTGCCCCAAGGAAAGGCAGTGGCAAGCAGTGCTTGGCAAACTCTACCCACATAAAACCGATTAAGCAATAGAAAGAGAAGCTCCCTGCCCCCAGCCATGTTTCTGCAGGGACTGCAAAGCACTCAAATCTGCCATGATGCAATTCTTTAACTTTTTATAAACTGAAGTACTACAATTGGTCTTAAGAAAAATGTAAATACTGAGTTTTCTTAAACATTACCCATTTCTTACCAAGTGACACGTAGAAAGCTAGGTTTATGTCCCTCTTTTTATAGATGGGAGCTTAATGTCATATAGAAGGCATGTGCAAGCATCACGGATTTTAACAGTTTCACGTTTGATTTGTTCAGTGCAGAATACATAAGATCCAAGATCTATAAAAATAATTATAAGACAACATTTTTTCTACTACAGTGTTCATTTTTTTTTTCTAAGTCTCTGTTCCTAATATCTCTTCCTATACAGGATTGACCACAAAACAGTAATACTTTGTTAACTTCATACACAAAAACTGTTTCATTCATCTCAACATTTGGAAATATAATAGGAGTAATTTCTACTGATGAAATTTTAACAATAAATTTTAAATTTATTCTCATATGTAAAAAGAAATACACATTTTTTTTAAGTGATATACACCCACAACACCCTCATCATCCCCCAACATTCTACATCACAATTTCTAATAGACAAGAATAACACTTGAGAAATTCAAAGCTGTACAGGTGCCACATGCTCAGCTGTGCCTTGAAGTGTTGGATCTGGAGCACTCTAGTGACTCCTGGAAGACAGTTTGCTTGGCTTTGGTATTTAGAGCAGATCCAAGGCTCCTCTACATAATGTCAACTTCTAATGTCCCCAAAGAACAATTACAGTGCCTGTGAATCATGGCGAACATACCAAAACTTCCTAATTTATTGCCATGCCAACTGATTATTTATTAATCTACTTCAGATGAGTTTAAGATGAGGGGTTTTTTCACTGATGGAGAACACAAGGGATTACAGCACTGAGAAGAACCTAATCCATAGCTCCAGTATCAACCAAAATTCTATCACTTTCAATATGGAACATTATCTCATGTTACTAAGTCTGTGTAACGAAAGAATAGCAATGGTTCTTCAGATAATTTTACCTTGGAGTTCTTGAAAACAGCCTGATGTAACTAAATAATCATTTAATTAGTTTGCGTTTCATTATGCTTATCTTGCTTCAATGTACAGAAAATGTACCTATGCATTCTATAGTTGCTTTAAGGAACATTTCTTTTATCAGACACAGTAATTAAGCACTGAAAAATAAATCCACACAAAATATAAAACCTGCAAAAATTATTATGTATCAAATGTAAACTACATACAGAAACTCCAGAAGTTATTCTTATATTTTTTTCAATACCTGGAGCCACATTTATACAATATTTTTACCTCACGTGTTCTATATATTCTACGTATACTTTCACACAGTTAACTATCTTATTTAATCTGAACAACATCAAGGTTTAATGTCAACGTTTAATCTGAACATGGTCAAAATGATAAATAAATACAAGTTCTTTGGTGGGGTCTAATCCCGTACAAAAAATTCTCATGAAAAATAGGAGAAGTATTAAGAGTCTAGTCAGCTGGCTACCAAAAATGGACTCTGGGGCACACAAATATAGTCTTCTGATGTCTGCAATAGCAGGGGAAGAAGTGATGTAGCGGATTTAATAGACAGTTCCATCCTCTTTAGATTTCTAGCCAACTAGAATGTAAACCTGCGTGTCATAAATTTGGGTATACTCACAGGCTTCCCTGTGGTGAACTCCAGGTTCCCAGTATGAAATTACTGCAACACCTGTCAGCGTGTAGAAATACTTTGTGTGAATGTGCCTGGTTTTATTCACTATAACTTGCCCCACCATAGAAGGCATTTAGATTTTATGGACTTCTGGGTACTATGCAACTATGAAAAAGTGTGCCAATCCCAGGTGAAGAGGGTTCCCTCATATGACCTAAATTAATTTATTCTTAACATTTGTTTAATTAAAAAAAAATAAAATAAAGAATTTACCTCAAACTTTATAAGGACATTTGATATTTACACTTCTTTTAATATATTGCAACTGCCAACTACTCAAATTCTCCTATTATTCCAGATTCTTACCTTTCTTTTATGTGGGTAACAGGCTAATTGCTTTAGCAGAAAATAAACCCTATTAACTAGTAGAGACAGATTACTGCTGTACTGTGATTTGTTCCATTTTTACTGACATTAAGCCTGGATTTGATGTATATCACGATTCTTCTACAGAACACAAGTTCCCTATGCAATAGTCTGTCTCTGGTAGACTCAATGTTGCAAGATGCATCTTTTCTCTACAGCTGAGTATCACAATTCCTACTGTTTGGAGTAGAAGCTGGGAGTACTGAGCATCCTGAAAGAGAGCTCAGCAGCTTGCAAATTTAGATTTCTTTAATTTCAATTAAAGCCAAGAAGTCAGATCTGAAGAAAAAAAATAACCAACCAAAAAAAACCACAATAAAACCAATAAGCAAACCTACAAAGGGGAGGGGAATTGAAAGGCAGGAAAATGAATAATGTTAAAATGTAATTTAGGTCTCTAACATACAATGCTGTCCAATGTATACTGAAATATCGGAAAATATACAGTGATCCTCGGTTTTACTTGACTCTTATGAAGTTTTTTTAATTTTAGAAGTTTTTTATATGCGCACACATTTCTGAGAGAAAAAAAAACAAAAGGTACAAAAGAATCCTATAGTTTCCCTAAAAGAAGCAATCATACAAGATTTTTATTCAACTGTTCAAATGTTTACAGAAACCTCCCAGTCTCCTCACTGTGCAAAACCAGAGATAAGTCTGCTAATTGTTACTCTGACTATTTTTGGCTATTATGCACAAAACAACAGCAAAAACCCAGTCAGGGGACACAAAGCTATAGACAGAACCTTGTTTTGTTATTAAGAGAGTCTGCAATGAAGTATTTGCTCTTCTTCATTGACATTAAAGGGAATTAATGATGAAACCAGGCTAAAGTAACTCCCCACTCAACTTTTTAGCACAAGCATGGGTTACTTTTAGAGCAGTCTTAGAAAGAAAATCCAACACATGCCACTTGACTGTAGCAAACTAATCCTCACTCGGCTGCTATCTTTCTACGAACTGCAAGGTCCTACAGACAGCCTCAGATGTGTCTCAGGTCCAGTACATGCTTTTCAAACTTAATCAAGAGAATATAGAAATGTATATAAAAAGATGAAAGTGTCTTTCCCTTTATATGTATTTAAAAAAAAAAAAAAAGAGAGAGAGAAAAGCTGGGGGGTGGAAAAGTGAGATGTTTTAGGGGAAGGTTAAGTCTGATGCTAATGCTTATTTAAAATGGTGACAGTCTGGAGTAGTGAAGCCTTGCTGGGCTGCTTTAATTTCTCCCTGGAATAGCTCTCTCCCAACCTTCGGCAGCACATCAAAGTCTCTGGAGCTCAATTAAAATTGGATTATATTGAAATGCTCTATCTATGGAACTGTGTGCTCACTAACACTATTCTTTCAGTAATACTCCAGATGACAGTTGCCCATCCCAATTTAAACAGTTGTCATAGAGACCATGAACTAAAGCAGCAGTAACTAACAATACAAAGGAAAGGTAAGTGGTAGGATTTCTGTGAATGAAGGGATTGGTTTCCAGCCGCAGCGCTCACACTCCAAGCAGCTAAATGAAGAAAACATAAAAGGCTGTAATGCTCTCCTTAGTCCTGAGCAGAAGGGAAAAGAAAAATTGTAAACATTTTCATTTTTTTTCCCCCCAGTATCTAGAAAATTGTTTTACATACCAGCAAGTTGTAGGTACCTAAAATGTCTGGAATAAAGCAACACTCCCTAAGAAAACCATCAGGAAACCCTGGAGCAAAGCTACAGTCACCAGGCTGTGAATTAAAGTGATCAATAGGTACTTTATAATTGTAATAGAAACAATAAACTATTAAGTAGGTTTTTTCTTTTGAAAAATACTTTATAGGAAATTCTTTAATTATAGGTGATGTAAAAAACATTTGTCTTTATGATAAAAATCTAAAGTGAGTATCTGATGCAAATCTGTACGAAACTCGGAGTCTGAATAAATTCAGTTAACATCGTGACATTCAATATGCCAAATGCTTTCAAGTTGTTTTATTACTGTTTTATAATCTATAACCATATAGATTTTTGATGTACTGCACCAAAAACTAACAATACCTCTGGAAAACTCTGGCACCTTCCAAAAAACCCCAAATAACTTAAAGAGATTATATTTCTGGCAGCACCAGACAGCAATGTATTTAACAGCATAGATTGCTAGTAATGATACTATTTTCTTATGTAGATGGCATGTTTCTGACACTATAAAACTCTTAACCTTTCTTGTAATTGGCTTATTGAGAGTCCCATGGTTGTTTTTTTGTGCCATTGGGCTGATCACCATGGAAATGAACACTTATTGCTGTTTCACAGAAGTGCTCTATTTTTCTTCCAAGCCCTTCGCAAGCATCCTCCCTGCTCTCCCGGGAAGGTGGTGTTAGGATTTTGAAGCAGCAACAAGGCAGAGTGCAAAGAGTGCAGGCCAAATGGGAAGAAAACAAAAATGTGTCAGAAAATCTAAAAACTGCACAGATCAGAATTTGTCGAAACAAGGCCTTGCTTTAAACCAACAAGAAGGGCCCCTACAGCTTGGGCCTTGACAAAGCATGGACTTGATACTTTTTTTTTTAGCCTTTTTTTCTTTTTATTATTATTATTATTTATTTATTTTTAGCCCAGCTGTAGAAAACACCATCTAATGAACCTGTCTGGGGCTGCTGTCCCCATCCTGTCAGGCATGTCAGAAGATGACAAGCACTGGGGACAGGC